>OZ012685.1:59427144-59459644 GCA_963942565.1 Maea johnstoni | reverse complement strand
TTTATTAATATTAATGAATCATTCTTTGATATTAATGAATAATATATTGATATTAAGAAATCATTTCCATTAATCAATTTTAAGAAATCATTTATTATTATTAATAAATCATTTACTAATATTAGTAAATCATTTATTAATATTAATAAATCATGGCATTTCTTAATATTAATAAATCATGGCATTTATTAATATTAGTAATTGATTCATAATATTAAGAAATGTTTCATTAATATCAAGAAATGATTTATTAATATCAAGAAATAATTTATTAATGTTAAGAAATGCTCCACAGTTCTTAATACTAATAATCATTTCTAAATATCAATAAATCATATCTAGAAATCAATAAATCATTTCTTCATATTAATAAATGCTATGATTTATTTACATTAATAAATCATTTATACCATTTATTAATATCAATAAATATCATTTATTAATATTAATAAATAAGTGACATCTTTTGGAAAACCTTGAACTATTCAATTCTTTGTGAATTAATGAATGCTCCCTGGCACATGTCATATGCTTCAAAATGCCCGGTGGGGGCACTTAGGTACAGAGGGGGGCCGCACCTTAGTTACGTATTTCACGGAAGAAGGGGTCTTTTTTTAAGACCTCCGCATGTCCGCGATTTTGTAAAAGAAGGGTACTTTTTGTACTAAGGTACGAAGTATGGGGGTCAAAATCCCCTTACAATCCACGAAATATACGTGGCTCTGACGCCGAGGTGACTCCCGAAGTGACTGGGCTTCCGAGTCTGCTGCTGCCCCTTGCTGCCGCTAAACACGCAGAGGATTATAAAATTTTAAGATAAAATACGTGTTCCCGTTCATCCAATGTCAGTGTTTGATAAAAGAAGGGGTGTTTATTTAGTGGAAAAATCAGCGTTTTTTAAAAATAAGGGTGCTTTTTTGGCCAGAAATCAGTGCTTTAGGGGTAATTTTTAACTTTGATAACGAACGTATGCGCCCCCCTAAATACCCAAGTGACCCCCCCGGGTCAAAATGGCAGAGAGTGAGTTGTACATTATCTTTTTGAGAATTTAGTTCATGTAATTCTATTTACAAATCAATATGTATAATTTGATATTGTCTTAACCAGAATTTTGAAACTGGGTACCCAAAATTGAAAATTGTAAAATCTTTGGGTGTCCTTTTTTTTAAGAGAGACCACATACAATGCTATGGAATCAGATTGTGATGGAAAAAAGATCAGATATATTCTTGAAATTAACAGACGCCAAGACAGATCTGACAGACGCAAAGCTCAAATTTTCCCACTAATCCCACGCACGTGTAGGGGATATTCATTATTTCACATGTAAAGACTCCCTGAGCAAACAAACGATGAAGCTCATTTATTAATATTAATGAATGCCCCAGTTGAAAGTCAAAGTAAAAAAAAATGGGCATTTATCAACATTAATAAATGCTGATATCTTAATATTGATAAATCACACTATTTATTAATATTGATAAATGATTTATCAATATTAGAAAATCATCTATTAATAATAATGAATGCTCAACATTTATAAATATTAAGAAATCATTTATTAATATTAAGAAATCGTACCAATTATTAATATTAATAGATTTCTTAATGTTAAAAAGTGATAAATTAATATCAATAAATGTAATATTAATAAATTAATGCTAATCATTTATTGATATTAATAAATCATTTTTTAATAATAATAAATCATTTATTAATATCAATAAATCATGCCTTAATATCAATAAATCATGCCTTTTATCAATATTATGAAATCATTTATTGATATTAAGAAATCATTTATTAATATTAAGAAATCATTTATCAATATTAATAAATGCTCTTTTTGTCCGCTTTGGCCTTCCATACATAACAGCCAGCTTACTCACCTCAACGTGGAGGAGGTAGTTTCTGGCTCCATACATACCAGTCAGCTTATTCACAATACTCACCTCATCTCGGTGGTGGAAGTTTCTGTGCCAGCGGAGAACAATTCGAATATTATGGAGATCATATTTTGATCTGAAAAAAAATAAATGAAAATAGTAGATTTAAAAAGTCTATATCAAGATTCTAGACACAGTCAGCTGCCGAGGGGTCTGCACACTTGAACAGTAGTTATTATCATCATCCTAATACTTAATATCATCATACTTATAATTGTCATTATCATTAAAGTTATCATCATCATCATCATAATCATTATTTCTCGTCATTATCCTTATAATTATCATCATCATTCTCATCCTTACAAAAAATCATCCTCAGTATAATCATTATTCATCATCATTATCATTTTAATTATCACCTCTGGCTTGTGCAATGGTGTGCAATAGAAGCTGGTACCTCCCGGGAACCCTAAGTTGCTGTGGTACCCTGCTCTGCTCAATTTATAAAAGGAGGGGGATGTGTGAATCTGCCTGTGGACACCATGCTTCTAAAAGGTCACCTGGTCATCTTTGGATTTGAAGGCTCTGATCTTTCTCTTACTCTTATTCTTCTTTCCCCTAGATGACAAAGGACTACTTTTTGGAAAAAGGCTCTAATGCCTTTGTGTGCCGATGTGCCTTTAAGCTCTCACCTTTTCATTCATCTTAATTATCATCATCGCCATCATCCTTATGATCTTCATAACTATCGACCCCATGATTGTCATCACCATCATTATCATCATCATCATAGTCATCATCCTCATTATTAATATTCATCATCATTGTCCCTTAAGATAAGCATCATCCCCACACTGTGAAAACACGCTATAGGGGCTATGCACTCACCCGTGAGTGATGTTTCCTTGGCCTCGTTTTGTTGCAGGTGCTGTGCTGCCCCCAGGTAGGCATCAATGAAATCCTCTATCTTGTCAGGGTCAAATGCAGCCCTATGATCGTCCAACTTTCTCTGAACCCAATCGACCACACTCCGTATTCTCTGCTGGAACTCTTCATACTGCAAAATACAATAGATAACCACTCTGTAATCCATGCTAGAACACTTGATACTAAAACCCACGATAGATAAATACTCTGTACTTGTTGCTAGAACACTTGATTCTATTTGGCTTATGCACTGGCCCTACTTAACATATGTTTAGTAGTAAAACTCCTATATTAAGCTGGAAGTCGGTGTATTATATACTTCCTTACCTAAATACACCACTTTTTCGTAGTCATTTCCAATAAAACCGCTCTTATACTCAATTTTCCGCTGCAAGTGGAAATTTGTAACTGTCTTTTCTTGTGTAACATCCCCTCCTACAGCTGACAGCATTTAACCTATATAGATACGGACCTACACGCCTGTACCTGCCAGATGGATAGCATTCTTAGAGTAGCAACTAGCAGGATGCACAGTCTGTTACAGTTGCGAGGACTCCAGAAGTGTAGTCCCAGCGACTGTAAGCTGAGTGCATATTTCCAGTAATGGTACTGTTAACAGACCGATATCATTATCTTGAACCCTTAATTTCACTTGTTAGGCGGCTGCGTTGTAATGAAACCAGGTCTAGTCAGTATTGTCGGGCATGAGTGGTGGATTATTACATAAATTAGAATCCCACTACTCAGATGGCGCTTTTGGAGGTGGTTCACACGCAGAGATTACGATCCGCTATTATGGAAAAACTGATCAATTCACTGAATATAGATTCACTAATATTTCGAACTTTACAGTATATACATATACATATATATATATATATATATATATATATATATATATATATATATATATATATATATATATATATATATATGTATATATATATATATATATATATATATATATATATATATATATATATATATATATATATATATATATATATATGTGTATATATATATATATTACATACTTTAATTTAGGATACATAAATGTAAATGGCAAGCCAACATCAGAGATTTGGCATTATTGGGTTAACTTTGTTGATTCGATTTTGTACCTGGTATTTCATATTAGTCGGAAGGTATTTCAGTATGGGGATATTATCAGCCAGGGACGCTTTAGTTGAAGCTCTGAAGAAGGCATTCAGATTTTTAATGATCTGATTATATTCCTGGTCATCGTATTCAAATCTCCTCCCAAAAACGATTGAACAGATCACGTTTGAAATCACGTTGGTCATGAGGACTTGTAAATCTGTCGGCTTCCCATTTAGTTTGTTCAGCTCCTCTATAAAAATACTTGTTTCCTCTTGGATGCGTCCTTCAAGGCTGAGTTTTCCCATTCCAAAATCTCTCAGTGACATTAAGGCAAACCGTCTCGGCTCCTTCCAGGCTGGCCCTTCATTAAATAGGACTCCTAGAATGGAAAATGATTCTATCAGCTCTAAGTATTGTAAATTATGCACAGCACACAAAAAAAATGAATTTAAATTTTGATTTTTTGTCACTTTTTGTGCCTTTTTATTGCGGCTAATTCCTGACTAGCCAGATTAATTGGTGGAGGAAACCATGATACCCAGTGACACCCACCACCTAACACAAAGTCACTGGCATCCTTCTTACATGCCATGGCCATGAATTAAAACCCATACAGTAATGAGAGACAGCTAGCAGTCTGTGGCAACGCCTTAGACCACACAGCCATCAGGGATCGCCGTGGCACACAAGAAATAAATTACAAAGCTTAAGTATTAGACCACTAGGTTTAAGGCATCATGTCCGTGTCATGCTTCCTGCCCCGCTTCCATGTGAGAAAGTGGCCAGTGGCGATGGTTTTATCAATATTGCAAAAGAAGTGACCACAATCAAAAATTCAGGATGCCAATAAAAGGATGATTATGGCCTTCTAACATTGACAAATGCTAAACGCAATTTTAAAAGCCCAATATAGTACAGTACAACAAAGAAATAGACCAATCAGCTGCTAATATCTGAGTGGAGCTGATGATACAGATCTGATTCTACCAAGGCTCCAGTACATACCTCCATTTGGGGCCAGCTGTCTTCGTATCAGGTTGTCTCTACGGCCAGACACATAGTTGCCATATTTCACCATAACTTCTTTTATAATAGCAAAGTCAGATACAATGATGAACTTGGTATTCCCTCTAGAGATCGATATGATTTTTCCATGTTTCTTGTGCCACTCCTTCACTGCGTTGTAGGTGGCGACATTGAAGAAAGTGTGTAGGAAATTCCCTATGAAGGGAAGCCCCCAAGGCCCTGGTGGTAGGTTGGAGGGCTGGCGAAGATAGTAATAGGCGATGAGGAATACAACCAGGAATATCAGGAGAACCTGCAAGTTGCTGAGGAGCAGAGTGAGTGTTGATACAAGGAGCGACATGTCTGAGTCTGAAATGAGAGCTTGACAGACAGACAAGCAAGGTTCAATGGCCCACTAGTATTACGTAAGAGGGCAATTAATGTGACGGCATGCCATGGCGCTGATTTTATTTGCGTCATCAGACCAAAGCTCAAATAAATAATTTATTCCTGAAACACTGGGTAACTAGGAGAATTTATGATTATGATAAGATAGCCACTTTTTATTACACCAGCATAGGAATGTCTACTATTATTTACTTATAACTATTTATAATTATTACTATCATTATTGTTATCATTATTATTAGTACTATTATTAGTATTATCATCACCTTCATCATTATCATTACTATTTTAATTATTATTATTATTATTATTTATCTATTCATTTATTTATTTATTTATTTATTTGGGGGGGGGGGGAGGGGGGGGGGCGGAGTGGTGCGGGGTCATTGCACAGTTTCTAGAGGAAGAGGTGGTCTGGGAGGGAATGCGATCAAGGACATGTACGAAAGTTGCAAGTGACTTGGCTATAGGCTGTGCATGTGTTTTTCTTCTTAAGATACGATGGTTGTAACAGCCAGTACAGATTTTTGTGTTTATTATATGATTCAGGTTGTGAAGGAACTGCCACCTCTTGACTTTCCCGACCGTCTGATATCATTATAGTTACTTTTACTTGAATTGGATTTATCTTGAGTTTTCTATTTTCTCAAGATTGTTGATGCTTTTGGTCAGAAAGGTAGTATTTCATTAGAACCTATTTCTGTCCCTTATTTCGTATGGTGTATCATCATTCCATGTCAACATGCAATATAGAACCCAGTCAAACCTGAGAAGTTTTTGAACAGTGGATGAGGTTTTGAGGCAACCTTAGCACAAACAGCCTCTGTAGAAAGAGAAAGAACCAGCCGTGGCAGAGAAAGAGCCAAGAAAAGGAGTTAGAGAGAAAAGATTCACAGACTTAGGATCTGAGTACCTACAAGATGTGAGAATGAAGAACATTCACACCTGTTTTAACAGTATTGAGGTACAAATGAACATTATAGACATGTTGATGTAGTCAGGTAAAACATTTATGCTCCTTATAGTGAAGGCCAGGACTTTATTAAACAGTTTTTTGACGCCAATGATGAATATTTTAGATAAGTTCATAAAAACAAGATCTTAGGTTAGACTCAGTAAAGGTGCATCTGCTGTTAAGAATGACAATGTTGGTATTAAAAATGATGCTAATTTCAATATGTTTATCAATAGTGCTTTAAAAGGTCAAGGTCAAGGACAGGAAAATGACCCGCCTAACCATTGTGATGTGTTTATTGATGGTAACATTCAATGTGTCGCTGATTCACAGCTGTTGCCCCCCTCTCAAGCCAGCCCCACTCACATATCCTATTCAGCTCCAATATCTTTTACCACCTAATCCCCCATGTAACATATGGGTCACTTTCATTTCTGCTTTTAGCCTCCTGCAGGTATTCCTGGATTGTCTGTGCCATCTGGTGGTGTGAACCATACTGGTGTGGAGAAGGAGTCAGAAAGACATGTTGCTTGGCTCCTGAAGAAGCCCGCAGTGAGGTCAAGAAATTTGTGGGAGACCCACTAAACTATAAGCATTTTCTAAGACAGTTTCATTCAAGGGTAGTGGTCAATATAGACACAGACTTCAATAGAAGAAGACTTAATGACTGCTGCTGCAGCAGCCTTGTTATCTGAAACAGAGCCATCATTATAAATAAAATCATAGTCTCGAAAGGAATCCTTCAACACATTATGTAGACTTAAGTAGATAGACGGATCCGTTTGATCCTTCTTGGCATATGAAAGAGTGAGGTTGACAGTAGGAGTTGGACATGTACATGAAGGAGTTTCAGGAAATAGAAACTTTGCTATGTTGTCAGGGTTAAAATGTAATGTCTCAAAAGACTCTTTAACACGAATACAAAAAGTTGGAATAACTCTTGGTTTTTCTCCAAAATTTTCCACATACCAAGGGATTAGATAAAGTATCATAAACAGGGTTATTTGGGTTTGCTGTTATTTCAATTGCAAATTGAAGGGCAAGCCTTTCTCTCCTGAATTGAAGAGAAAGCTCATTTGCCTCAACACAAAGACTCTGTGTAGGAGAGGTTCTAAAGGCTCCAAGAGAAAGCCTCTAACCCTGATTCTGAATTGGATCCATCAAAGAAATATATGATTTACATAATATGCTCCATATATAAAACACCCATTGTCTGACTTAGATTGAATAAAGGCTCTACACAGCCGTAAAAGAACTGTACGGTCCCCAACCAAGTCAGTGTTAGAAACAGCACTCAACAAATACAAAGCTTTGATACACTTTTTCTTAAGACCCTTGACATGAGCGACAAATGTTAGTTTGAATGGAATAAAATACCAAGGAACTCTGTATCCTTTTTTTTTTACAGGAATGGGATAATTGCAAAGGACCAAATAAGGATCTGGGTAAAGACCCATTCCTCGACAAAAATGCACACAAAGTCTTTGAATGGGGGAATTTAGAGCCATTGTTATCAGCCCAATCTTCTATTCAATTCAGGTGGAGTTGAAGCTGCCTTCCTATGGCTTACATGTGTTTTGAAGATATGAGACATCAAAGTCATCAACAATTAGGGACTTGTCATCACCATTCCTTATACAGCTGGTGATGCTATTCTTAACTATGAATAGGGTAATAGATAAAATGATACCCTGGGGAACTTCTATTTCTTGGTCTTAAAAATCTGAGAGGGATGTCACTACTCTGACTTGAAATTTATTTTACTTTGATTTTTTTTAAATAAAAAGGGGAAAATGTCCTCTGAGGTCCATATTATATGAATATTTCATAATTCTACATTTTCAAGTGGTTTCATATGCTTTTTCAAGGTCGAGAAAATAGATAACACATGTTCTCTATTTAAAAATACCTCTCTTTCATAAATTTCAAAACGCACAAGGGGATCCATTGTGCTTCTTGGTTTACCAAAGCCACTTTAGGCTTCCCTGATGAGTGTAGAGGATTCAAGAAGCCAAACAAGGTAGTAATTAATCATTCTCTCCATGCATGGTCTAATAGACACACAGTAGTTATGGGTCATTCCGTGTCAAATCACTGAGAGGTGTTGCTGCATGTTTTCAGATATGGCTCAAAATTGGTTTGGTGAAAGCTTCACATGTTTTTAGGAAATCCCCAAAATATCAGCTCAATATCTTTACTGGGTCAGGAAATACGGCCATTCTGAGGCCAGGGGGGTGGTCAACTACTAACAAACTGGCCTGAAACCCTGATTTTCAGACCCTAGAAATTGTGCAAGTGACATTCCCACAGTGCTTCCCATCTCAGAAATAACTCTCCAGGTGACATAGACTAGATATTAACAATGGGACTATTTTCTATGTTCCCATTGGTCAGATAATGATATGCTAATTAGCTCAATCGTCTCAAAATACACCATTCGCGTGTTTTGTGATTTTAGTGTTTTTAACATGCTCTAGTTCAGCTGATATATATCCTAGGAGGCTGTAAATGGATATATACTACCTCTGTTATATACTAAGTGTTAGGAGGACCAAGAAATAGTCTTACAGGTCTTGGAGGTTCAGATACAGGGCTCTAGACGTGCTATTTTAAACAAAATTACTACTCGCGAATGGTTTTTAAGCTGATATTTTGGGGAGATATGCTATTGTATAATAGCATTTGACATTTCTTATCATTTCTATGTATAGAGGAGTACCACACATAAACAATACCAGTACTTTGGGTGGTCTAATTTCTGAGATAAAGGTGCGAAAACTTGGGAAATTTTCAAAATTGACCCAACTTTACCTCTCTGAAAAGTCATGTGGGTCAGGAGTTAGAAGATTGAGCTTCTGCATCAAGGAAGGTCTATATCGTGTCTTCATCCATGCCAAGTTTCAAGTTTGGCATCTGGCTCCTTCATAGACAATTATCTCATCAGAGATGACATGTATAGCCACAAACGTTTTTGGGCTGGAACTGTACCGGGACACCATACATGAATTTAGTAGCTTATATTTAGATATTTTCAGTCAGAGGGTTTCCAGATACAATCAGCTGTACACTTCTAATCATTAAATCTTGCAAAATCCTGAAGAACGTATGTAATTATTACCACCACATCGTTCTCATTTTTCAAAATGCCACTCAATAAACAGGCATTTCCCAAAGGCATTTCAATGTGTAATTAAGCTTTAAAATCTTAGAAGCTAAATTGTATTTTTCATCCTTGATCAAATCATGCCGGGAGATTCTTGTGAAATATGTCATCAGATGGATTGATGGAGTTTGTTTTTTGTAAAAGGCCCTTTTGTTAAGCTAGGGTCTCACATTGAGTTTGCCGGAATTCGACCCGATTTGACAAATATTGGAAAAAGTCGAATATGACCAAATTCGACTTAATTCGACATGGCAAAAAGTCGCGGGGTTCGGCAAATAAAATGGTATTTTTGGCATGTCGAATGCGATGTGGAACCGCTTTAGGTCGCATTCGACCGCTAAAATGTCGAAAGGTCGAACAATGTCGAAAACATTTTGCACATTCGAGTTTTATGCAAATGATGTTTGATTGACGGTTTATGTCAAATGCGACATGTGAGGCATTGCATTCGACATAGAAATTCGCATTCGACATTTGTCTACACCTCGCATTCAACAAGAAATAAGTCGAATGCAATTTTCGAGAAAATCATTTTGATAATGACAAACTGCAAACTCCATCGCATTCGACCACGTAGCGATGAAAGTTCCTCGACATTGGATCTCGAGGAACTTTTGACGCATTCAACAATTTTAGGAAATGGGATTCGACTTTTATTTTGGCGCCAAAACAGACCTCGTTTTCAAGTTGAATATTTTTTGGGGGCAAGCGCCAGTGCCTTTAAAAGTTAACGTCGATCTCTGTTACCATATCATTTGCATAAAGTCGCATTCGCGCCAGCTCGATGGAGGACCCCACCTTTAGAAAGATGTCACTAAGCAGGGAAGAATGGGTTGCTGGTTCAGGGGATAAATTTGAATTTCGATTATCATCACCTTTTCAGCCCTATTTAGCCGCTATTTTAATAGGCTAAATTATGACAGGCCAGTTGTGAGTGGTGGAGGAAACTGGAGTACTGGTAACAACTACCGCCAAAGCCAAAGTCACTTGCAACTTGCTCACATTAGGATTTGAACCCTCCCAGCGGGCACTGTACGTACAATGTACGTACATTGTACGTACATTGTACGAACTGTACGTACAATGTACGTACATTGTACGTCCAGTGCCCGCTGGGCTAGTAGTGGCAAGAGCAGTATGTGGCAACGTCTTAGACCACTCAGCCATCAGGGCACACCCGGCGGACGATGAAATTGAATGTGTCTAAATGTGAAGGCATCAAATGAGTAATCCCTTCATAAAGGTGATAAAGAGGAATGTGGTTACCTTCAAAACTAACATTTAGATAAATTTTCTTATATTTCGCCAGTAAAAAGCACCCCAAGCATTCCTTAGGACATGAATGTTGCTATGCCACTCTCATAGCAGGCCACATGTTTATAAGAATCACTGCCAATGTTTTTTGGATGGCAAGCTCAGACTGAGCTTATTTGTACATAAAAAGTTTCAAATATACTATATGAATGTTTATTTTCACAAACATACTACAATTTCATTCTTCCTTTTCATGAAATGTCATCATTTTGAAGCATTAGTTATCTTCATTTGCATTACAATGTTCATGTGACATATCAGAAATAAATTTGAGCATTGTTGGGTTAAGCTATGTTGTCTTAGGTTAAGCACTAAATAACTTAAGTTCCTAGTACCTTGAGTTCAGTTATACTTTTTCAGACAACTTAGAATTAAACTTGAACGTAACCCTTTCAATGCTAAGGCCACTTTCGTCCAAAACACACTAAAAACCTGTTGTGTTGGTAAGTCAGAAGAATTTCAGGATGTGTCAGTTAAATTCATGCACCCTGCTGGTCCAGCAGCATCTTTCCACTGGCCTGTGCGAGAAGATGTTTGCCATGTTCCTTTTTCTCATATCCTGCGTGTCATACCCAC
Organism: Maea johnstoni; assembly: GCA_963942565.1. Taxonomy (NCBI): domain Eukaryota; kingdom Metazoa; phylum Annelida; class Polychaeta; order Spionida; family Magelonidae; genus Maea; species Maea johnstoni. The sequence continues at coordinate 59,448,306 of OZ012685.1, read as the reverse complement.
ACCTACAACGGACCGACGAGCTCGCCATGAATACCGGCTAGATGAGGAAATTGCCCAAGTCGTTCTTCAGGATTTTGCAAGATTTAATGATTAGAAGTGTACAGCTGATTGTATCTGAAAACCCTCTGACTGAAAATATCTAAATATAAGCTACTAAACTCATGTATGGTGTCCCGGCACAGTTCCAGCCCAAAAACGTTTGTGGCTATACATATCATCTCTGATGAGATAATTGTCTATGAAGGAGCCAGATGCCAAACTTGATACTTGGCATGGATGAAGACAGAATATAGACGTTCCTTGATGCAGAAGCTCAATCTTCTAACTCCTGACCCACATGACTTTGTAGAGAGGTAAAGTTGGGTCAATTTTGAAAATTTCCCAAGTTTTCGCACCTTTATCTCAGATATTAGACCACCCAAAGTACTGGTATTGTTTATGTGTGGTACTCCTCTATACATAGAAATGATAAGAAATGTCAAATGCTATTATACAATAGCATCTCCCCAAAATATCAGCTTAAAAACCATTCGCGAGTAGTAATTTTGTTTAAAATAGCACTTCCAGAGCCCTGTATCTGAACCTCCAAGACCTGTAAGACAATTTCTTGGTCCTCCTAACACTAAGTATATAACAGAGGTAGTATATAGCCATTTACAGCCTCCTAGGATATATATCAGCTGAACTAGAGCATGTTGAAAACACTAAAATCACAAACGCGAATGGTGTATTTTGAGACGATTGAGCTAATTAGCATATCATTATCTGACCAATGGGAACATAGAAAATAGTCCCATTGTTATTTGAGAGTTATTGAGAGTTATTTCTGAGATGGGAAGCACTGTGGGAATGTCACTTGCACAATTTCTAGGGTCTGAAAATCAGGGTTTCAGGCCAGTTTGTTAGTATTTGACCACCCCCCTGGCCTCAGAATGGCCGTATTTCCTGACCCAGTAAAGATATTGAGCTGATATTTTGGGGATTTCCTAAAAACATGTAAAGCTTTCACCAAACCAATTTTGAGCCATATCTGAAAACATGCAGCAACACCTCTCGGTGATTTGACACGGAATGACCCTTATGTGGAACTGTGGATTCTTTTCCTGGCTTGTATGGCATGCCAAAATGACATTTATTCAACTCTCAAAATATCATGCAACTTTCAAAATATCGTTCAACTTTGTTGAATATATCGTGCAACTTTCAAAATATGGTACAACTTTTAGAAATATATCATACAGCTCAGGACGGATGTATATTTTTTGGGAACATGTATAATGACTTCAGGGCAGTCATGGGTGTTGTGCCAGGTCATGCACATGTAGTGGGGAAGGTCGCTGGTAAAGGGGAAACTTACTTATTCTACCCTCAATATAATATTACTTAAGCCTGGAGCTTAACTATATATAAATAAATATATATATATATATATATATATATATATATATATATATATATATATATATATATATATATATATATATATATATATCCACACACACACACACACACATATATATACACATATATATATATATGTATATATATATATATATATATATATATATATATATATATATATATATATATATATATATATATATATATATATATATATATATTAGCTTAGACATAATGTGCCTATTTTCACATTTGGTTTAATTGATAATGACTTCCTGACCACAAAGCTATTTATGTAAATTACTTTTCCAGCTGTGTCTGAAGTACTTGTTGACACCTACTCGGCCATCTTAATTTGCATTCATAAAGGTCTGAATGGTGACATGTCACGTCAACCTGATGTGGGAGGTCCATGGAGGGGGCAGGTTAACCCTTGTAATGCTGAGGTCCAAATCACAAGGATGAAAAGATTTTTTAAAACCATGTAGACCTTGTCATGTTGGTATTCATTGGATATCTCTCACTGAGTACTTTCTGATGAGTACCCATGTGCTAGGGTTTTAGTCATTTTCATGTTGTTTTTAATTGTTTTGTATTGGCCAAATTAGCTACCAGCAGCATAAGGGTTAACTCAATGACTCATAGTCCACCAAATGACTCTATTAGACTCCCTCTATTCGGTAGGTTTTCTCCTTTACCACTGACCTTCCCCACTAAAAGTGTACAACCTGGCACAACACCCATTACTGCTCTGAGGTCATTTTACATGTTCCCAAAAAATATACATCCATCCTGAGCTGTATGATATATTTCTAAAAGCTGCACCATATTTTGAGAGTTGCATGATATATTCAACAAAGTTGAACGATATTTTGAAAGTTGCATGCTATTTTGAGAGTTGAATAAATATCATTTTGGCATGCCATAGGCTTGGCAATAGGTATAATGGTGGCTTCTCTCCAGGAGGGTAGAAACTCCCAAGTCTCCCAAATGATGTTGGAGATTTTTAAACGGAACTGGAAATAGGAGACGTTTTAACATTTGGTAGTGTATATGATCCAGTCCGGGAGGTATGACATGGGACTCCACTCCAGGGTCAAAGTCTCAGGTAGCTCACTTTACTATGAGGATCAAATTTCTTGTAACCCTATTACTGATACCTGTGTATCCGCACCTATACATTGACCTGAGAGATAGATACAGAGAGTTCATGGCAGAGGCACATTACCCAGCGGGCAAATGTACGTACAATGTATGTACATTGTACGTACAAGCTCGTACATACGGATTTGGTACGAATAACATTCGGAATGAAAGTTTTTAGGACGTATGGGACCGTACGTACAATGTACGTACATAGCCGTACGTACAATGTACGTACATAGCTGTACTTACATTGCACATACAGTCCAATACCAAAACTAAATCAGAGTTTTTACATTACATATAAGGAAATTCTGAAGTGAATCTCACATAGGATTTCCCTATCATCATTTGTTATTAGTACAAATAAATAGGAATTCCTTGATCAGTGTTCCCCTTAAAGGAGTATTCTGTTGAAGTATATACCATGTCTGAATCCGAAGTTAACTTATACCATTTGATGCTGCACTAAATCATGCCATGTGACCTACATTCAGTTTCTAGGCTTTATTATCAATTCTCTTCCTCAAACATAGTTATTGGTATCGTAAACACTTAGGGAATAAATTTTAGAGAATTCTCAAACAATTTGAAATGGAGATTGCCATAACTATCTACCCGCTTTTCTCAAAAAAAAGGTCATTCACTGCATTAACCGTATTTAGTTCGTTTACGTACAATATACGTACGTACATTGTACGTACAGACCCGTATTACATCTAAGTGTGAACCAGAACCAAACGCACATTGATTTTTGATAGTTAGGGGAAAATCTATCTGAACCTAAACCGTACGTAATCAGAATGTTCCGCTTTGGTACAGGTTGCGAACCTAAACCGTACATACAATGTACGTACATTGTACGTCCATGAGTGCGAACCTAAACTGTACGTACAATGTACGTACATTGTTCGTCCAGTGCCTGCTGGGTATGCTCCAAATTGCTCCTTACAATGAGATGAGGTTTATTATCTTTCATTATACTTGAGTAAGTACTCTAGACATTTCAATACCACCTATGAAAAGTTATACTAAAGTAGACAATTTGATTTATCCAACCAATTTTCATAACTACGCCACTAATCATTGCATAAACATATCTTCACATTTCTTCCCTGGGTGTTCCTTTTATGTCAGCATCTATAAAGTAATATAATATGTAGTCGCAGAGTTACAGAGAACATGTGTCGTGGATTAGGTCCACGATCTACCTTAATCTGGCTGTACCAGAGCTCAATGTGGCTCTTTTAAGCATGTATATATATATTTCCAAATAAGAAGACACACCTGAGCATTCCAAAGTTTAATGCATACACTATAAGCCTGAAAGACTCTCCCCTACTCAGTTTAAATTTAGATTAGCCCCTAGTTTGGAATTATGCTGTTCTCTATTGTAATCTCTCTTTCTTTTACTTATGTCTAGTAGTTAGTGTATTTAAATGATCAAGGGTGGCTGCATCAGTTAGAAGCAAGGTATTGAAAAGAACAACAACATTTGACCACACAGAGAAATGGTGTAAACCATCTTGTGTGGGGTCAGTTTTGAGCAGGTATACTTTTCAGGTCAAATATCAAAGAAGTGTTAATATTTATTAACCGAAGGCTATAAGCTATCTGAGAATCTGACCCTCAAAGGACATTTGACCTTGATATGAGGACACACATTCTAATCACATCCATCTCTCAATTCAGTGTGACATTCGTCCTCATGCAAAACATGGCATTGCAGTACTATGCAAATTACAGCCACATGATACCATGACATTGGTGAAAATCAACTTCTTCACTTGACATGTCATGTCTCAGGAGCAAGTAAAACAAACTACATTTTCCATTGGGTCCAATATAGTTCCATGCAGCCCTTTATATTTAACTCATAGTTGAAAAAGCATTCACAGGCCAAATGGCCCCGCGCCAAATGAATAAACCTCCAAGAGCATGGGACACATACATACTATTTTGTACGTCAAACAAAATTCATGTTGCATGTACTGAAACACACTTGTCAACTGTTCTGATATCAGCATATATTGAGCTCATGAATGTCGATTATTCATGGCATCAACATTTTCTTTAGGGTTTGAAATATTTTGAGGGTATATGCCATTGATTGAGGCAAGTGATATATTTGTAGAAACCTTAGTATAGAATAGATAGCAGACAGTGACCAGCAACAAAATAGTACATCTGTAGGTTGATTACAGGTGTTAATCGAAGAAAATTTACCTATTTTTGTATACATTTGTGGTAGTTTTTTCACATTTTGTCATAAAAAAGCAATGGAAATTCATAACTTTTTTACGACTTTTTCATGGCAATTTCATTAGGTTATTTGATTTTCACTATGTTATTTCAAGAAAACTTGAAATTTCAGGACAAATTTTCATGACGTCATATGAAAAAGTTGAGAAAATGATATAGTACAAAAGTATGATTTCACAACATTTTCCACAACGTTTGGTGCCAGTAGTATTTCAAGACAGATCCACAACAGTTTCATGACATTTTCATCAAGTTATTTTGAAAAATAAATAATTTCTCAAGTCTTTTTCATCAAGTAATCTCTAGGAGCTGAAGATATTTTCATGACAGTTTCACAACATATTTTCATGACCTTTTAAAAATTCAGTTATCGGAAACTTTCACCACATTTTCATGCTTTTTCACGACATATTCTCACGACACGTTTTCACGACGTCTGATGAAAAAGTCCTGAAAATTATACTGTACAAATATATGTTTTCACAACATTGGTGCCAGTAATGATTGGCTGCCAAGGATATGATCCCCACTTATAATTTTCGGAAGTAAGAAGTGAGTAGGCTGAAATCCTTGTAGGCATAAAAGAATCACGCCCTTTACCTAGATAAAAACGTAAAATGAGTTATTCTTTTTACACACCTGTTTAAAAAGGTTCTTTATTGCACCTGTTTACTAAGGTATACAGGTGAATCATACAGCTCAGTCCTAGGTTAAGGTATTAACATGCCCCAAGCAGCCCAAGTGGTCAGAAAAAAACAAATGAATGAGAGGAAACTCCTGATAGTGGGCGGGTAAAACTTCAGTACAGAAAAGTCCTACTGAAATATGGATATACACATATGTATAAATAATGTTGGAGCAAATATAAGCACAACCACTAATACAATCCTGCATAGAGCTCATCATCATCTGTATACTATAGAGCTTCATCCTCATTAGAACTTGATATCAAAATATTTCAGTAAGATAATTATGGCCAGGGCGCACGTAAAATGTCAGTGTTTAACAGGGTCAATTGAAGAGGTAGATTGTTTAGAGATAGTGCAAGGTGGACTCTTGTCCTTCAATAGGATACAAGGTTGTCCAAATATCGACGTCCTGGAGCACAGTCAATTGGACCTGGAGCACAGCAATTTTTGGTCGCCGCTGTGCAATAATCAGTTTAGGCATTGTCACCAGGTGACATCTACCCTATGAGTCTCTATAGCAATAAGAAAGAGGTAGACCCATCAGTAAACAGTATCAATAAATGCAGTTTATGTATATAAAGATACAAGTAAACATCCAATAGACTCATATGGTGGTTCTCTGAAAATATCCTCAATTAGAGATTAGTTATATGTTTTGTCTTGTCTCACATTTTAGGGCCTCTGACCACGCTGTGGGACAATTGGACACCCCTACGGTGGCCATATGTTTAATCTAGTATGCTTAACCTAAAAACTGTCAATGATCTTTCAATCCCAGCGCTGTATATCTGCACAGGATGTCATTTTCACATTCTTGCCAGGGAAGTAGGCCAGAAACTCTCTGTTTACTTGGTACAAAAGTCAAGTTACTCGACGATGTTGCTGTTTCTTTTGAGCACATGGAGTTGATGTCCGTCTGGAGGTCTGTACAATCCAGGGCAGGAATAGGTTTCTAGGTCCGGCATGCCATCATTCTCCGCCCTTTTGAAGGTGAAGTTCTGCATCAGTGCAGAGAAAAACAGGAAGAATTCCATCCGTGCAAGTGCCTCTCCCAAACACTGTCTGCGACCTAAGGTGAAAGTAATACATCTATATTTAATCTCAAAATAAGAAAATCTTCATATGTTTATCTTATTCCTCACAAAAAGTGAGTATGATTTACGATATTGTTACAATTGGAGGTAAAAACTGCAATGCAAGACAAAAAACAACAACATTTGGCAAATAGAGGGTTGCCGTGGAAAATATGAAGAAACCAAGAATTTGTTTTTCTATGCAAAAACCCCCCAGAATAACGTGAAATGAAAAATGTGCCCCATGTAGGAAATTTATTATACCCCAAATGGTCTCTTTCAGGAAAATTTAAATTAAGGTCTAGCAAAAAGATTGTATGGAATAATCCATTTTGAAACATTTTGTCATTTTCCTTAGTTTTATCTACTTACGTATACTAAAGCTTGACAAATTAATAGATAAAATAATGTGGACATCCTCAGAAATTATTGACTTGACTTAGGTCATCTAAATGCCTTTTAGAAAAATGGGACGGTGCACATGTAATGAACCCTAGGCGTCGCGCAAATGTTGCAACACTCACACTCAAAAAAAAAAAAAAAAGAAAGAAAAAGAGAAAAATATAAATTGGTCATATATATGAAGATATATAACCTTTGATGTCTGTGTTGTTTATACCAATGAGTAATGAATACTTATCAAAGCATTAAAGTAGTGTTTTTGTTTACTTGGAAATAAAAAGACACAAAACATTAAAAAATCACAAATGTTTATAACAAAATCATTAGGAAGTTTGCCTTACCCACGCCAAACGGAATAAGTCGTTCTGTCTTAGATTTGTCCATTGTACCATCAGGAGCGATGAACCTCTCAGGCTTGAACACTTCAGGGTCAGTCCAGAAGTCTGGATCTCTGTGTACAGACCAGACATTATACATAAGTCCCATGCCCGCGGGGAACGTATACCCCTGATAGCTGAAAGTGTCAGTAATCTTGTGGGTGACGGCAAAGGGCAAGATTGTCCCCCATCGCAACACCTCGCACATCACGGCTTCCGTGTAGACCAATAGAGGGCGCTCATGGAGGGAGGGTAGTCTCTCTCTGGGAACCACGCTGTCTATCTCTTCCTGAACCTTGCGCTGGATGTCTGGGTTCAGCGACATCAATAACATTGCCCACCTGAAGGATGAATATACAAATATTAAGCCATTAAAACAAGCATTTAACAGGCCATTTACTGCTTCCTGGATTCTTTCTGGGTTCAGCATGATATAAATGAAGTATACTGACAAAGAATAAAGCACACTAATTAAAACATTATTTGAAATCTGATTGGGAACTAAATTTGAGCTCCAAACATACTTACTTCAATGTGGTGGGGGTAGTTTCTGGCTCCATACATGCCAGCCAACGTATTCACTATATTCACCTCAATGTGGTGGGGGTACATTCTGGCGGCATACATACCAGCCAGCTTAATTACATTACTCACCTCAACGTGGTAGAGGTAGTTTCTGTGCCGGCGATGAACAGATCAAATATTATAGAGATCATATTTTGATCTGAAAAATAAAAAGTAGTTTCTAGATCATCAATGTCAATACTATCATCGCTATAGCAAGAATCAATTCGTCTTTATTATAATCACCATCCTTATCATTAATATCATTATACTTGTAATTGTCAATATCCTGATAGTTATCATTATTATCATCCTCATCATCATGATTCTTATGCTCATCATGCTAATCCTAATCATTATTTTTCATAAATATCTTTATAATTATCATCAGCATCCTCAAAATAATCATTACTCATCCTTTTCATTCACTTTTTATCATTGAAAACATGCTATATGAGCTATGTACTCACCTGTGAGGGATGTTTTCTTGGCCTCGTTTCGTTGCAGGTGCTGTGCCGCCCCCAGGTAGGCATCAATGAAATCCTCTATCTTGTCAGGGTCAAATGCTGCCCTATGATCATCCAACTTTTTCTGAACCCATTCAACCACGCTTTGTATTCCATGCTGGAAAACTTGATACTGCAACATACAATAGATTCCAACTCTGTACTTCGAGTTTGTACTCCTGATACTGCAACATACATTATGTGTTCTTCATGTACTTCATGCTGGATCACTTGGTACTGCAACCTACAACAGATACACACTCCATGCTTGAACGCTTAATAGTGGACCATACAATAGATACTACTCTGTACTCCGTGCTGTAACACTTGATACTAGAACATTAACATACACTAATAACACATTCTGAACGCCTTCCTGAAACAATTGATACTACAACCTACTATAGATAATACTCTGTACACCATGTGTTTTGTTATAAACTGCACAAGTCTAGATATGTCATATAGGCTGTGCAGCCATATTTATTGAAGAATGCTTGTCTCAGAGATTAGGCATTTAAAACCCATGTGTTGCTGTGGAGCAACCCTCTGTGTAATTAAGGTGGACTTGTGTACATCTAGCAGTGACCTCTATTGAGGGGTAGGAGAACAAACCACGTAAACAAACCCACAGTACATCTGTTACACCACGCAGTAATACTTGGTACAGCAGCATACGACAGATATATACACGCTGTACTCCAGTCTGTAACCTCTGGTACATTTCCCAGATCTCACTGTCACTTTACAGGAAAGAAAGATTTCCACCGGCCTCTATACATAGCCTGCTACTGCTCATAACATTTGTTTAGCTTAAAATCATGTCATGCCAGGATATGCAACTCTACTATCCCATTACACAAATCTTATGAGTCTGTAGGATTTGCAGTGACGATGCTGAATTTATGAAGCAATCCGTCTAGAGAAATGTCAAAACAGTTCTTCGAAGCTTATTATCCACAATACGTCTTACAGGAGGCTTTCTGAAAAACCTACCACTAAAATAGAAGTCAACACCTGAACACTCAGCCATGAGCCAAGACTGACACTGACAATTATAAGGATATTATCCTCATCTCAACATGTTACCTGGATGGATGAATCCTAGGAGATAGAGTCAAAAAGAATTAGGACATTCTGTATAAATCATCCAGCACTATGGAAATCTTAAATTGAAAGGTTATCCAAGGGTTTCAAAGGCCCAATAAAGTCAGAGACCTCCTGCTTGGCCCAAGGTAGTAAACCCTAATATCACCATTTCCGTCAGATCTAATGGGTTTACAGTTGCAGATTAAAAGAGATATACTTTAGGAATCTATCCATCTATTGCTTCAGAGAAGACTGATCAGGTTCACACACAAAATGTGACAAGTTTTTTCTTGTCAAAACCTTGTCATATTGACAAGTTAAGGCTCGTCAAGTACGCTGATGAGTTTTTGACAACCCTGCAAAGTGGGTTGTAAAAAAAAGTCAAAAGGTCGTCAAGTACGTATCCCATAATGCACTGCTCAACTCAGAACGAGGCTCTAATGGAGGACAAAGGAGCTGAATCAAAGTAATTACTGTATTTCATATCCATTCAATATGTACTTAAATATGATCCATCTTGCATTATTTTTCCAATAACATATTAAACAAACTGACTATTTTGGACATGCAGGTATTTTAGGAATGTTTTGAGTGCAATGTGAAGCATATTTTCAAATGTGGAATTATTGTTTTCTTTTTTGTCAAAATTAGTTTATAAATGTGCATATATCTCCAATTTGCCACTGCAGGATCCAGTATTGAACTTTTGGGTCAGTAATTTTTATTGTGTCCTTTTTGGCGTTTTTTGGGGGAAATAAATAAAAATAATTTGAAACTGACATATATTGCTTTGTTCTACTTGACGACCTTTTGACAAGTTTTGCCACGGAAACTTGTCTTGACAAACGTAAACTCGTCGTTTTGGGCACCATCGAAATGACGACCCAAAACTTGTCAATATGACAAACTTTTGACAAGTTTTTGAGCCCCATATTTTTTGTGTGTTCGATTACCAGTCCTATTACAGGCAATCAATACAACATGATCAAATGCTGTGACTGGAAGATCAACATTTAAGCAGTATGTTGGTCACGCCAAATGAATATTTGGTGAGAGAATGTGTGACATTTTGCTATATTACTCAGCACAATGCCAGCCATAGCGTGAATTGACACTATAACACAAAGGATCACGCAGGCATATGGAGCCTTTCACTACATGTTGTACAGTTTGGTAGGATCAATCCTGACTTGGCTGAGTCCCTCAGAATTAGACTTCAATGGGAGCAACTATGATTTTTCTCAAAAAAAAACACAATAAAAAAACAGCAACTGCACCATTGCAGCTCCGCCACCACCTAGTTGGGGTGAGCTCTTTTTCCCCTCAACCAGCATTTATCATTTATAACACATGACCAACCTCATTTTAACCCCTTCATCTTCCCAAAGAACTTGGGGTAAAATTTACTGGATGTTATATAATACACAACAAATTTCCATCTTTATCCTCCTTTAGATTCCGAAGATTTCTTAGGGGTGTCCCTCCAGGGTCCTCCACATACAAAACATGACTTAGCAATAAAGGTGTGCCCCTGGCAACAGCACGAAAGAGATGACTGTTATGTTTGGGATGGAGATCAGGTGACTGACAAGTTCATGTCAGTAGCATTAATGAATTCAAACTGTACACACACTGGAAAAACTGATTTTTCTTCTGTTGACCCGTTGACCCAGTTTCTTTATACAACATATACCCACTCTGTGCTCCACAAAAGAGCCGACTCTGTGTTCAGAGCTGAAACACTAGGCACTTCAACATACACTATACATGTGTGTATATATATATATATATATATATATATATATATATATATATATATATATATATATATATATATATATATGTGAGCAGATTAGCAAATACTAGTCACAAGTTTACATAAAAATAAGGAATTTACTTGACACTATCTCTTACCTCATTTTTTATCCTAGTAGGGACGTATTTCAGTATGGGGACATCATTAGCCAGTGACGCTGTTGATACAGTTCTGAAGAAGGCATTCAGATCATTAATGTTTTTATTAAATTCCTGGTCATCATATTCAAATCTCTTCCCAAATACGATTGAACAGATCACGTTTGAAATCACGTTGGCAGTGAGAACTTGTAAATCTGTCGGTTGACCATTTAGTTTGTTCAGCTCCTCTATAAACATGCTTGTTTCCTCTTGGATGCGTCCTTCAAGGCTGAGTTTTCCCATTCCAAAATCTCTCAGTGACATTAAGGCAAATCGTCTCTGCTCCTTCCAGGCTGGCCCTTCATTAAATAAGACTCCTATAATAAAGAATATTTAGTTATTAGCTTCAGACTCTATGCACCGGCCTGGCGAACCTGTAATAAAGTTACACACAATTCTTTGGAGTAGGCCATTAGGATTGCACCAGATTTGATCATGCTCACTTTAACGTTAGTCTCATTTCATACCAAGTTAATGGTCAGTTCCAGTATTTTAACCTTATTATAGACCTTTTTACTTACTGTTTCATGGGGGAAATACGTTTCTACAGATAGAAAAATACTATTTGTATTTACAGATAATACATTTGTCTTTCAAGGCAAATGAATTGTCTTTAATGACAAATTGCCCGTTAATTTGCCATATAATTGTTTTATCCTTAAGGCAAAAATTTGTGCAAAGCAATTCATGTGCCTTTTAAAACACATTAATACATTTATCTTTAAATACTACTCATTTGTATTTAAAGACAAATACATTGTCTTTAATGACAGCTTGTGCTTTTCTGATAGAACTCGCACCACATCACGTGTTATGCTATGGTTTGTGGAGTGGGCTGTACTCCACTTACTCCTAGGTCCCCGATTGAAGGACGATGGCAAGAACACATGTACAACTATCCTTGCCTGCGGAACTGATTTGGACAGTTCTCATAGTTCTACTCTGCCAGTGACGTCAGGGTAGATCGCTCCGCCAACCGTTGAGAAAGAAGGTTGACTGACCTAAGAACGGACTGTATTAGTCCATGTATTTGTCAAGTGGGCTGTTGCTCCACACATTAAAGAGCGTGTTCACATTCATGAAGCCAGTGATACAAGATTCTACTGGCAGATGATCATAATGGAACGTCTTTAAGTGTGAAATAGACAAATTGAAATAGTCGAAATGCGAGCAAGCTCGCAAGATAAACAAGGGATTGGTGCAAAAATGTCCAGGCTAAGTGGTGGTTCATATTTCTTACTTATCAATATGATTTCACTTTGCTCATCGCATTCCATATACCACCAATTGTAAAGATCATCCTAATGGAACCTTTGGTAAAAAGATTACCACGGAACCTAGGATTAATTATCTGCCAATAAAGTAGAGTTATGTATTTGCCACCGATGCGTGATATGTTTAATTAGAGTTTGACAACGAAATATTATCACCTGCTTAGTTCTGATTCGGTGCTAATTGTTTGATCCAATGCTTATTGGTCAATAGGTGTTATCCAGCAGTCATTAACACTTTGTAGCTTCAATAGTACACTCTCAAATTTAATACCACCACTCTTTGCACCATATATTAACAACTCTGTGCACCACACCGCACGCTGAACAATGTACCTACAAAGGCACTAGTTCCCATTAACAAAATACTCATACCCAGAACAAAATACTCATATCACAACACGCACGGAATATCTTTTTTGAAACATGGTATATTCAACCTTTTGCTGGCTAGGTTTAGTCGTAGATGAATAAAGAACGACATTTGTGGTTTAGCTAGCTCTTCTAATCTCATTGAATAGATGAACCGAATTCAAGGATAAAAGCAGATTAACTAAAATATCTGGTCAAGGAGTTGGTGATAATTTTTTTACAAATTGTCTATAAAAAAGGTAAAGCCAGCTACAGCATCCACTCTCAGTAATCAGTATTACACTCGGTTGCACCTGGTGGGATTCAATGACTGGGTGGATCTCAGACTTACCTCACTTTCTCAAACAGGATGAAACTAATAATATCATATGAATATCAAATACAGGTTCGACTCAAGCTTTTAAGAACTCTGCTAATGCCTTGGCAATGGGTTAGTCGACGGTTTTACCCAGACAGCCAGGTTTTCTCACACAATTTGGTCCTGGTATGACCAAAAAAGTTAATTTAATGAATAACTTTCATATCTATATCAATAATGATACATATCTATATCTTTCCAGGTCTCACCACAGTACAGATATTTAATTACCGCACCAGTCGACTGGACGTCTATCAGTGCATGGTTGTACAAACACCCATAGATAATATGTCAGCAAATAAGCCAAGCACATCAATGGCCCACTTAACATGCGAATCAAGACTACGTTCAGTTATGTGGTTATCCATGCATCCATGCAAAGGATATTAGGTGGCAACCGGGCATGCAATCGTTTATTGCGTCTGGGCTGCCCATGGATTTAGTGCAGGAATGAAATGTTGGTACTGTACATACCTCCATTTTTGGCCAGGTGCCTTCTTATCAGGGAATCTCCACGACCAGACACATAGTTTCCATATTTCACGATAACTTCCTTTATGATAGGAAAATCAGATACAACAATAATTTTCCTCTTCCCTCTTGAGATTGTTATGATTTTTCCATGTTGCTTGTGCCACTCCTCGGCAGATTTGTAGGTGGCTGTGTTGAGGAAAGTGTGTAGGAAGTTTCCTATGAAGGGCAGCCCTCTTGGCCCCGGGGGTAGGTTGGCGGTTGGTTGGCGAAGATAGTAATAGGCGATGAGGAATACAACCAGGAATATCAGGAGAGCCTGGAAGTTGCTGAGGAGCAGAGTGAGTGTTGATACAAGGAGCGACATGTCTGTGTCTGAAATGAGAGATAGGGAGAGAGTGACGAGCAAGGTTCATGGCAGTCCACTAGGATCAGGTGTCAGAGGGCAATTAATGTGACGGCATGACATGGCGCTTATTTCATCTGTGTCATCAGACCAAAGACCCAATAAATCGTCCATTCTTGAAAATTTGGGAACTAGGGAAATCTATGAACTTGTTATTACATCGGCATATCAGATGGTAAACAGATACACCATGTATTGTTATCATCATCATCATCATTGTTATTATAATTTGGGGGAAGGATGGGAGGTGGAGGTTACAGGATAGTTGGCCAGTATCTATAGGACAGTGAAGTTTGGGCGGGGATGGGATTGAGGATATCTATATATATATATATATATCTATATCTATCTATATCTATCTATGTCTATCTATATATATATATATATATATATATATATATATATATATATATATATATATATATATATATATATATATATATATATATATATATATATATATGTGTATATATATATATATATCCATATGTATTATATATACACACACATATATACACATATATACATATATATATATATATATATATATATATATATATATATATATATATATATATATATATATATATATATATATATATATATATATATATATATATATATATATTTATATATATATATATATATATATATATATATATATATTTATATATATATATATATTTATATATATATATATATATATATATATATATATATATATATATATATATATATATATTATATATATATATATATATATATATATATATATATATATATATATATTTATATATATATATATATAAATATATATATATATATATATATATATATATATATATATATATATATATATATATATATATATATATATATATATATATCAACACCCACACGAAACTTTACGAATAGGTACACCAATCAAAATCAACTGATACGCTCCATTTGAGTGCAGTATGATTCTCTGTATGGTGGGTTAAAGCTTAGATGAGCAACCACAAGATATGTTGATTCGTTAAAGAAATACCAATGACGACGTAAAGGAGTCATTACATTGGTAACATGGTCTTGGATATAAACTACCCTACTAATCCTTCCCATTTTCTTGCTGTATATCTAAAACATTAGCATACTCTATACATGAATTTTCAAAAGAAGTGTAGACTTACCTGTTTCACTTCTCCCATGCAGCTGAGTCACTCCACAATGGGGACAAAGTCCCAGTCACCCGTCTGCTGTGAGTGGCGTATGTGTTTTGTGTAAATATCACTTCAGATACCTGCCTGTATGCAGAGAAAGTAGAACGCATTCGTCAAGTGACTCAGCACCCTACATATTGACCTGAGATATACATACAGTGAGTTCAAGACAGATAAGCAATATGTGTTTCCATATTGCCCCTGAAAGACCTGAAAGATATACGCAGAGAGTTAAGGCAGATAAGCCTGACAGTAAGACCTGGGAGATAGACACAGGGAGTTGAGGCAGATAAGCCTGACAGTAAGACATGAGAGATAGACACAGCGAGTTGAGGCAGATTAGCCTGACAGTGAGACCTGAGAGGTAGACACAGAGAGTTGAGGCAGATAAGCCTGACAGTGTGACCTGAGAGGTAGACACAGAGAGTTGAGGCAGATAAGCCTGATAGTGAGACCTGAGAGATAGACACAGAGAGTTGAGGCAGATAAGCCTGACAGTGAGACCTGAGAGGTAGACACAGAGGGTTGAGGCAGATAAGCCTGACAGTGAGACCTGAGAGGTAGACACAGAGAGTTGAGGCAGATAAGCCTGACAGTGTGACCTGAGAGGTAGACACAGAGAGTTGAGGCAGATAAGCCTGACAGTGAGACCTGAGAGGTAGACACAGAGAGTTGAGGCAGATACGCCTGACAGTGAGACCTGAGAGGTAGACACAGAGAGTTGAGGCAGATAAGCCTAACAAATAATAAAGTTAACACAAAATAAACAAATATCGAACACATTTTGGAACGTCTTGAACACTTTGCACATACTATACGTTATGCATTGTCATGCATGTATTAACCCAATTACTCGGATGCAGTATCATAACCTTAATCTAAACATTGGATAAAGCCGAAAGCACTGGAAAGGCAGAGTTAAGGTCAACATATTAAACGTTTCATCCAGCCATTTGAAATTTTTGCTGCGGATAGGCTTTTAGCCAACAACACAGGACTTTTCCTTTATAGTCAGGCGGATTTGTGAAAAATCGTGCACTTTGTATTAAAAGCATGAAACTTGGTATGGTGATACATATAACTATACTGAACATTTTCAGATATGGAGGCGTTGC
This sequence comes from Maea johnstoni, assembly GCA_963942565.1. NCBI lineage: Eukaryota > Metazoa > Annelida > Polychaeta > Spionida > Magelonidae > Maea > Maea johnstoni. Next base: position 59,431,649 of record OZ012685.1, on the reverse strand, counting down.
ACCAGTGCCCCCTGGTGGCAGGTGGCGCCACCTACACTTTGGCTCGCATTCCTATCATATATGGCCTATAAAACCTGACTTTAGAGTGGCAAAATAGTTTGGGATTATGATGTCTAGGTCTTAAATCAATCAAATTAACTTCAATAAGAATATATGACAGGATATAGGGCAGCAGTACCCTTAATTTGCAAAGAATAAGTGACGCAAATCTTAAAAAATCAAAAAAAAATGGCTAAAAACGCTCATTTTTATAAAGAATATTTAGAAGTTATGATATTTTCTAGAGAATACATATAGAGACAGCAAGGTTGTTGCTACCATTAAGTATTTCTTATTGAATGTGCCACATAAATGATTCTTAGCCCCCCCTTTTGACCCCCTAACTACTTGTACAGAGATATGTGTATGTACAAATTGAAGTTGACTACGCATTACCAGAGAAATATATCCCCTTGAACCACAACGCCATAGGCACAGCATGCTAGCACCTAGGGTATGTGCGCCTCGGGTTACGCGGTGTAGCCTTGGTCACGTGATCTGATCTGTGCAATTAGCATGCAGCATCCTTTCTAGGTCAGATAGTTGCCAAGGAGATGGGAGGCAGCGACATTTGATGATGCATGGACAGTGCCCGATCCCGGTCTACTCATCTCAGGCATTACACACATGGTAAATAGTCACATCTTTATCAATTCCCTGTTTCATTGACTTTGAATATTATTTTTGAAAGGTATTTAATGAAGATGGTCGAGAAGTACCCCTTGGTGGAAGGTGGCGCCACCTGCAGCATGACCTTTCATCAAATGGATGTATATGAATCTGTGAATGTAATCCAATGTCTGTGAAATTTCCCATATGTATTTCAGATAATTAAGTATGAAGGCCTTCCTTCAGTGCCTGTTATACTATCGCGCCATCACTTACTTGAAGTCTGATGCATATTACAGGCTACGTTTTACTTTTTTCTTTCACTTTGGAGAGTTTTTAGTCATTTGCTTTTGACTTTTTTAAGTGCGCCTAGGTCGGAATCATAAGGAAATGATATTCCCATTCTTTCCTGTGATAGGGGGCCTAATGTATGATGGGAAATACATGCATCTTTACACAAGTTAGATGAAATAAGACCATTTTGATCTGATTCAGCTAAGTATTGTGACGTACCTTAAAACTTAAATACTGTAGAATATGAAATTAATCTGAGGTGAAAATTAACCGAATTTGTGATTTGGGGATTTTTGCGAGATTTTTTATTCCAAAATGCCAATATTGAAGGTTAACATTCTAATGACAGGAATAATACATCCAACCATTATACTGAACTGACCCCACTTGGATTAATTTCCTATTCTACAGAACTGTACAATTGGACACAAGAGCATATTTTGTAGGATTCTAGCTTTAAGCAGATGGCAGCAGTTGAACTTTTACCTTTTACGTAAGAGAACACCCTCGACCACAGGAGCAGTACAATTCATTACACTTCAGGTCAGCCTTAGAACATTTGCAATTCTTTTGGCAACCTTTCTTGCAACCACAGTGTAGTAGTTCCTGACAGGACTTATTGGTTTTAGACAGGGTTGACCATTTTGGCTGCCATTTTTCTTGGGGATTGATCAATTCCCATTCACTTAGGCTGTACAGATGTGGCCTGTTTACTAAAGCAATGGCCTGCTTGAAATGCTGCCCTCTTTAAATTTTGTGTTCAATTTAGAGCTGATTGGGAAGCGGTATCTATTCTGTATTTCCTCCTTTCCTTGTTAACATTTCTTTTTGTGCCTGGTTGACTAGTACATATCCACTCATCCTGTCGTACAATAGAACAACATATACCACTCAATGACTGCAATCATATCTACTGCCACTTCGGGAAGAGGGCTTGATAATGCTGCAAACACTGGGGTTAACACTGGAACTCTTGACTACGTTTCCTAGGCTCTCTTTTTCCCGTTACCATGGAAGAAGGACACAGTGTCACATCCGCTATTTAGCTGCCCATGACATTTCTAGTGCCCTAGGTGAACAAAAATCTGCGGCTCTTCCACTGTTTCACAGTTTTATCAAGCAGACCATTGCTTGGGCCAGGCTTTAGTCCACTTCCATCCAGCCCAAGTGACTGGGAATGGATCAATCACCAGGGAAAATGGCAGCCAAAATGGTCCTGTCAGGAACTGCTACACTGTAGTTGCAAGAAAGGTTGCCAAAAGAATTTCATATGTTCTAAGACTGACCTGAAGTGTACGCAATTGTGCTACTGTGGTCAGCGTGCAACATTATATAAACCACTTGCCCCATTGCAAGTTGCAAGTGAATTTGGCAAAGAACGATAATAGGGCAAGCAGAACAATACCCTAACTTGCCCCGTTCGGCAAGTAATATTTTGGGCAGAGTCCTCGCAATGTAAGTTACTTTTGTTTTACTGTGATGGGGCAAGTGCCAGCGGGCCAAGTAAACTTAAGGGGCACCTTGCCCCGTTCGGTAACTAATGTTTTGGAACCTATGTTGCACCCTGGTGGGGAGGGTGCTCACTTATCTAAAAGGTAAAATTTCAACATTGCCATCTGGCTTAAGCTAGAGTCCCAAAAATATGCTCATGTGTTAGTCATGTCAAATTGTACAGTGTTTAAGTTTTAAGGTACATCACAATACTTGCTGTCAAGCAGATCAAAATGGTCCTATTTCATCTAACTTGTGCAAAGATGCATGTATTTCCCATCATACATTAGGCCCCCTATCACAGGAAAAATAGGAATATCATTTTGTTATGATTCCGACCTAGGCGCACTTTAAAAAGTCAAAAGCAAATGAATAAAAACTCTCCAAAGTGAAATAAAATAGTAAAAGTTAGCCTGCCAATTGCACCAGACTTCAAGTCAGTGATGGTGCCATAGTATAACAGGCACTGAAGGAAGGCCTTCATACTTTATTATCTGAAATACATATGGGAAGTTTAACAGACATTAGATTACATTCACAGATTCATATACATCCATTTGATGAAAGGCCATGTTGCAGGTGGCGCCACCTTCCACCAAGGGATACTTCTCGACTCTCTTCATTAAATACCTTTCAAAAATAATATTCAATGTCAATGAAACAGGGAATTGACAAAGATGTGACTATTTACAATGTGTGTAATGCGTAGTCAACTTCAATTTGTACATACACATATCTCTGAACAAGTAGTTAGGGGGTCAAAAGGGGGGGGGGGCTAAGAATCATTTATGTGGCGCATTCAATAAAAAATACTTAATGGTAGCAACAACCTTGCTTTCTCTATATGTATTCTCTAGAAAATATCATAACTTCTAGATATTCTTTACATAAATGAACGTTTTTAGCCAATTTTTTAGATTTGCGTCACTTATTCTTTGCGAATTAAGGGTGCTGCTGCCCTATATCCTGTCATTTCTTCTTATTGAAGTTAATTTGATTGATTAAAGACCTAAACATCATAATCCCAAACTATTTTGCCACTCTAAAGTCAGGTTTTATAGGCCATATATGATTGGAAGGCGAGCCAAAGTGTAGGTGGCGCCACCTGCCACCAGGGGGCACTGGTGCGATGCCTCCATATCTGAAAATGTTCGGAATAGTTATATGTACCACCATACCAAGTTTCACGCTTTTAATACAAAGTGCACGATTTGACCAAAATACGTCTCAAATCCGCCTGACTATTAATCTATATCCATCACCCTTCAACGCTAGCTCTGCAGATAATTCTATCTAGGGATTCGCATATTCTTATACATTACAGTCAACAATTCCGTTCCTAAACCGTTTTTGACCATCTTGTTTTACCAACTAAAGGGATAAAGCCTCTTGTCATATCTACAATTATGTCAAAAAGACTGATATTAAGGCTAGTGCTGAAAATATCAAAAATTGAAACAAGACTGTATAATTTTTTTACATCTTCTAAAGTCCTACCGAGCATCTTTTCGGTCATGATATATATAGGTAGTTTTAACCAGTCTAGCCTGAAAATAAATTGTCAAAATAGGAGAACGTATGGGAAATATCTGAATCTGTCGTCGTGCAAACCTTTGGAAGCCCATGATGTTTTTCTTATATTATCTTGTATACTTAAAATCCAAATCTCATACCGAACGGGCCAGGACATTATGTTACAAGAGAACATACAAGTTTTTATGCAACTTTCGAAGAGAGTTGGTGTGTAGAGCACTACAGTCTATGATACACTGCTCAGAGCTAGGGGACAGGAAGAGGGCTGCCACTCGTTGAGTCACAGCTGATAGCAGTTGAAGAACATGGCTGCTGCCAGGGGCTGCTAGGGGCTGGGCAGGCTGGTGGCAATACGCAAAATTCTCCCCTCATGGGATCACTGAGAGAAAATGGAGGACAGCATCCTATTCTTGAAGTGTATTACTTTCATATAAGCTAATATGTATGTGAGCCTTATAGTTCCCCTTTAAGCCTGCTACTCCTTATTCCATAAACGCACGTTGAGTATCCTCTTGCTTTTACATACCTTCTCTAATACT
>OZ012685.1:59410444-59421944 GCA_963942565.1 Maea johnstoni | reverse complement strand
AATGTGAGAAAAATATTTCAAGGGGATTTGTAAAACCAATCAGGAATAACAAATGAGAATAATGGTGATGGTCTTTTATAAACCCATATTCATCGCAGTGATAGTGGGATGGTCGAATGTTTTACTTCTATGAACTTGTTCAATATAGATAGTACAGTGGTATAGGATTAAATAATGTTTTCATTCATCTAAGGTATAGGTAGTGTCATTTCGAAGGGAAGATATTGTATCGAATGGCACCGTCAGAGTTGTGTTATCGAAATATTTTCCAATATTTTCCAAAAGCAAATAAACTAAGAAATACTTGACACAGCAGCCGCGGTATAGGGTGCATAAGTGGATCCAGGGGGGGGGGGGGCGAGGGGGCACTGCCCCCCCCCCCCTTGTTAAAAAACCATGGGGCCTGCCCCCCCCCCCCCCCCCCCTTAATTTCTGGCAACAAAAAAAAATATGAAAGATATTATCAATAGCAGGGAATTTCAGGGTGACAAGAGACCTGATTGGCCGAAAACATTTCATCCCAGGGATGCACCTTCCAGGAAAATCAGCCGAAACACGACATAACCAACTTCCCAGGAGCCTACAGCACTCTTTTGCCTTGTAACTAGATGTATTTCATGACAAGCGACCTGATTGGCTGCATAGGCGGATCCAGGTGCCCCCCTGGCCCCCCTACTATGGACGGCATGCTGTTGCATACTGACCCTGCAAAGAGAATAATGGCCCCTTAAAAATAAGCTTTTTTACAACTTTTCTATGTTCTATTTCACTTGAAAGTGTCCCAAAATGCACCTAAGAGCACCTAATTTTCAAAATTGTCTGGGGGGCATGCCCCCAGACCCCCCTTTCACGGACGGCATGCTGTTGCATTCTGTCGCCGCACCGGAATTAATCTGCTTCTACTTTCTAAAATACAGGACAAAAATTAGCCCTTTCTAAAAATCTTAAGGTAGACCTCTCATACATAATTTTCATATTACTTTATACACAAACTTGCTCTGCAAATGCCCCTCAGAAGAGAACACCTACAATATCAATATCCAGATCCCCGAACCCATCGCCCCTCCCCCCCCCCCCCCAAGATGTGGAGCTCGCTGACTTCATCCATCTAAATTGAACGCCCCCCCCTAACCTATAATCCTGGATCCGCCCATGACTTTGATGGTCACCTCGGACCCAACCTGCTCCCCCCCCCCCCCCCCCCCCCCCATGATAAACTCCTGGATCCGCCCCTGGGGTGATCAAATGTGTTACTACATTATCATATAAGTGTCTATTTACCTTTTAGATAACTTAAGTACGTTGCTATATGTAGTATAATATTGAAGGGGGGGGGGGATGTATGGAACGCACCTTTTTTATAGCCAAACCTTCTACCCCCAACCCATCTTTTCCTCAGTATATTTGTCCCATAATTGGTCACCGGGATAATCCTGGGATGGTCTGCTTAACCAGTTCTAGAAAAAATCTGACCGTGTCCCCAAACGGTCGCACGGTGCTTTGAAAAATCCCAGATACTCCCCTCTCATTTGAGACCAAGAAATAAGAGCTACTCGGTGGGGTAATTAAACTCTGGTTTTAGAGCCATTTGAGGATTTTGCCGCTAGTCTATTCCATGACAATCCATCATGTTTATTATAGTTTAGTGGGTACTTTCAATTCTTGTACGATAGAAAATCCCAACAGCACGGATTGATAATGTGGTGATTTCCGCAGGTAGAAATTCTGAAAGTTCCAATGTCTATTCACAACTACTTGACTGGCATCAGCTCTTAATAGATTTGGGGGAACATGGAAAAGTAAAATGTTTTTTAGACAGTATAATAGGTTAGGCCCATTTACTGACCACATACATTGCATACCTTACACCCCTTATTACACCCTAATGGGTTAAGAGTTCCTCTAGAAATTGTCGTGTGCATCTATGATACTTTTGACGATAAATTCAGAATTAATAATAATTTTACAAAATATTCGAAGGAGAGTTGTTGGTTATGTTTTGATGAACATTTCTTCTTCATATATTTTCCCAACTATACATTCTGCTGAAATATATTACCAAAATTGTCAGGCTGCTTTTGGCCATTGTGAGCATTAATGACTTAATATATATGGCCCCAGATAAGAATTCTGCTTCTTATCCCTATAAGTGATTATGATTCCATATAGTAATATGCACGAACACATACAGGGAGAAAAAGTAAGATGAACTATATTTTTAAATTCTGGTCTTCTTTATTTTATTCATGAGATTGGCATCCTAAATAAAAAGCTTAGTGAGTTATATAGTCGGTTGCGAGAGTTTGTCCTTATTATGCTAATCCACAAAGGTAGTTCAATGATCTAGATGTTGAGAAGACCGCAAGATAATTTGCATACCTAATCTCCCTCGCTAGCCCGTAACTGTTTGCAGTACTCATGTACCACAGCTATCCTTTAATGTGCTTCGGTAGAGAGGGAAGCGTCTGCACCCTAAACACCCTGCAGTACGTCCATCTACTGCAAGAAACGTCGTACCGAGGCACCTTAAGTACACGATGTTAAGACGAGATGATTTGCATACCTAATCTCCCTCGCTTACCCGCAACTGTTTGCACTAGTCATGTACCATAGCTAGTCGTAAGGTGCTTCGGTAGAGAGGGAGACGGCTGTAGCATAAACACTCCATAGTATACAGAAAACCAGTGCTACCATCTACTGCAAGAAACGTCGTACCGAGGCACCTTAAGTATATGATGTTAAGACGAGATAATTTGCATACCTAATCTGAGTAATCTCCCTTCACTTACCCGCAATCTTTTTTCCTATATACAGGTTCTGCCATCCTGTTTTAACATCTCTGATATAGTATACATGTTCGCCGCCCCTTTTTTAATATTTTTTCCTATATACAGGTTCTGCCATCCTGTTTTACCATTGTTTAAACAGTATACATGTTCCGCCGCCCCTTTCTTCAATCTTTTATCCTATGCACAGGTTCTGCCATCCTATTTTACCATCCTTTAAACAGTATACATGTTCCGCCGCCCCCTTTTTCAATCTTCTTTCCTATATACAGGTTCTGCCATCCTGTTTTACCATCTTCTAAACAGTATACATGTTCTGCCGCCCCCTTTTTTCAATCTTTTTTCCTATATACAGGTTCTGCCATCCTGTTTTACCATCTTTTAAACAGTATACATGTTCCGCCGCCCTCTTTTTTCATTCTTTTTTCCTATATACAGGTTCTGCCATCCTGTTTTCACATCTCTGATATAGTATACATGTTCGGCCGCCCCTTTTTCAATATTTTTTCTTATATACAGGTTTTGCCATCCTGTTTTAACATCTTTTAAACAGTATACATGTTCCACCGTCCCCTTTTTTCCTATATACAGGTTCTGCCATCCTGTTTTACCATCTTTTAAACAGTATACATGTTCCGCCGCCCTCTTTTTTCAATCTTTTTTCATATATACAGGTTCTGCCATCCTGTTTTACCATCTTTTAAACAGTATACATGTTCCGCCGCCCTCTTTTTTCAATCTTTTTTCATATATACAGGTTCTGCCATCCTGTTTTACCATCTTTTAAACAGTATACATGTTCCACCGTCCCCTTTTTTCAATCTTTTTTCCTATATACAGGTTCTGCCATCCTGTTTTACCATCTTTTAAACAGTATACATGTTCCGCCGCCCTCTTTTTTCAATCTTTTTTCATATATACAGGTTCTGCCATCCTGTTTTACCATCTTTTAAGCAGTATACATGTTCCGCCGCCCTCTTTTTTCAATCTTTTTTTCCTATATACAGGTTCTGCCATCCTGTTTTACCATCTTTTAAACAGTATACATGTTCCACCGTCCCCTTTTTTCAATCTTTTTTCCTATATACAGGTTCTGCCATCCTGTTTTACCATCTTTTAAACAGTATACATGTTCCGCCGCCCTCTTTTTTCAATCTTTTTTCATATATACAGGTTCTGCCATCCTGTCTTACCATCTTTTAAGCAGTATACATGTTCCGCCGCCCTCTTTTTTCAATCTTTTTTTCCTATATACAGGTTCTGCCATCCTGTTTTACCATCTTTTAAACAGTATACATGTTCCGCCGCCCCCTTTTTCAATATTTTTTTCTTATATACAGATTCTGCCATCCTGTTTTACCATCTTTTAAATAGTATACATGTTCCGCCGCCCTCTTTTTTCAATCTTTTTTCATATATACAGGTTCTGCCATCCTGTTTTACCATCTTTTAAGCAGTATACATGTTCCGCCGCCCTCTTTTTTCAATCTTTTTTCATATATACAGGTTCTGCCATCCTGTTTTACCATCTTTTAAGCAGTATACATGTTCCGCCGCCCTCTTTTTTCAATCTTTTTTCCTATATACAGATTCTGCCGTCCTGTTTTACCATCTTTTAAACAGTATACATGTTCCGATGCCCTCTTTTTTCAATCTTTATTCATATATACAGGTTCTGCCATCCTGTTTTCCCATCTTTTAAGCAGTATACATGTTCCGCCGCCCTCTTTTTTCAATCGTTTTTCCTATATACAGGTTCTGCCATCCTGTTTTACCTTCTTTTAAGCAGTATACATGTTCCGCCGCCCTCTTTTTTCAATCTTTTTTCCTATATACAGGTTCTGCCATCCTGTTTTACCATCTTTTAAGCAGTATACATGTTCCGCCGCCCTTTCTGGGCCAAGTTTTCTTTGGTTTGGTTTAGCCTCGGGTTCGACATGGGCCTTGTTCAAAACCATAAATGTTGATGAACGTTGATCCAACGTATCCCGTTCAGATCGTCATCGCAAGTAAACGTTGAAACCGTTCAGATTCCGTTGATCAAGTCCTATATACAGGTTCAGTTTTGTATACAGAACTGCCACCGTGTTTTATCATCTCTGACATGGTATACATATTCCTGTCTTTTAGTATACTGGTTCTGCCCCTGTGCCTGACGGTTCGCTATTTAGGCCTAAATAGTGTGCTTTTGTTTCTTGTAGCTGTACCCTTACAAGTGTTTATTCAAAATCCCTACCCTAAAGTCTTTTTCCGCCCTTCCAAATCCCAAAATCAACATCAAACACGCTTGAAATAGATTTTATTTAAATGATAAACCAAAAAATAAAAATAAAAACATATATAAAAAATACCTACATACCTCCCCTTTTTCGGACCGTTACAGGAAACAAATATTTGTTATGCCTTACCTACACATGTCTATGAGAGAGAAGATACATTTTAGTATGTCAGAACTAATTATTAGTAATATATTCAATGATTGGAAGAGCTAATATACACACAGTGAAATGGTACGGGTGCATGTGTCCACTAGGGTCCCCTTGGTACCTGACTGCTGTAAACAATGGTGGTGATTAACTGTGAGTAGTGCTTGCGAGGTGCTTGTGGATTACGCAGTGGATTTTCTAACCGCATACACCTCGCAAGCACTACGCAAAGTTTTATACTTAGAGCCCGACAGCTGCTGAGGTGGACTAAATATGCAAATTACTCGGAACGGAACCATTTAAATCCTAAAAATACAATGTTGTTATAAGAACAAGCTTGGTACCCTTTCCAACACGAGTCGAATTTGCAGCCACTCAAAAGTATTTTTCAAATCATAGTAAAAATAAATCCCCATTATGATAGGAAATTTTCAAACTTTAAATCATTTACTGCATTGTATTACCCAATACACATTTGACGATGTAATTCCCATATCAGTTATCACATATTCAAGTTTAATTTCTTTACCTTGTTTTCTATTCCATATATACCTGAACCCTTCTTTGTATACAGGATAAGCACATTTACTATTTTCCCCCAACATTGAGTTTCCAAGTAAATCATCAAAAGCTGTTAGTTTTATGTGTCGGTCTATTGTATCTTTCAAACAATTTTCAATCAGGACGGCTTGTTGCCGCACTAACAATGCTTAATTATTTACCGGCACACCCGGCGAAAACCACCGCCTAACCCCAAGTCAATGGCAAATTCTCACATGCTCCGACTGGGATTTGAACCCGGGTAGCAATGAGAGACAATGCACTAGACAACACGTCTATCAGGGCAGGCCCTACGACCATACAACTGGCGAATCACGACTTAGCCTCAATATGTCAGACGAAGTGACGAAAATCGAATTTCCAAATTCCAGTCTTGCACAAACCTGGCCACATGGACTATTCGGTTTCTGGTATGAACACAACTTGTAAACAATGGCACCTATTTATCGCTGTCTAATTGTTAGGCTAGGTATATGAACAGATTTACTGATTGCGATGTCACATACATCAGATGAATTTGTAACATTATATTAACAGATAAAACAGATAAACAATGATACAATATACAGGGTTTTCAATATTGACCAAAACAATAATCAGAAATAGGAGGCTGGCAACCAAGTCAAAAACTGTTTGCGCTTCAGCCGGTTGTTTCATGTTACTGCCCAAGCATCTAAGAACCAATAGACCCTCTAATCCTTCTACTTTTCAGTGTACTAGTCTGGCGTGTCTAACTATCAGTCAGTATTCACTGGGATCATAACGTTGAAAAGATAACGTGGTAGGAAGGCGCCATAGATTTTGAGGAAGAGCAGGCAAATCAGAAGATCAGCTGATCGTATTGCTCAGGGTGATTTTAATGGTTACAAGAGCACCCACGAACAGTTATCCTTCCCTTGTTATGCTAAACCACATAGCTAATGAAATGATCAATAGGTTGAAAAGACAGCAAGATGATTTGCATACCTAATCTCCCTTGGCTTGCCCGCAACTGTTTGCAGTATTCATGTACCATAGGTCACAGCTAGGCTTAAGGTGCTTCGAAAGATAGGAAAGCGTCTCCATTATAAACACTCCATGGATTCAGAAAACCAGTGCTACAAGAAACCTCGTCCCAATGCACCTTAAGACCGAGATGTTGAGAAGAGATAATTTGCATACTTAATCTCTCTTTGACTGCTCGCAACAGTTTGAGCTATTTATGTACCATAGGCCATAGCTAGGCTTAAGGTGATGAGTACCATTGGAAGCCAGTTAAAAACCCTGTCCCAAAACACACCTCAAAGCAGCATAATCCTATAACTAGGTGTATCTCCAGGTTCCTGAGTGTTATCAGGTAGAGAATATCATCGCCACCTTTCATCATTCAATCCATATTCTGTTTTATTTCAAAATTTACAACTTTTCTTTCAAGTGACATATACGCATTAATTACGCAGGTGATGGTTACTGTAGGTTCAGAGTTACTTTAGGGATATGATTTACTATGCCCAATAAAAAGTATTTTTTTGATTTTTTACTGCTGAAGATTTTTACAGGCCATAACATTGGAAATTTTAGTGAGAAATTTTGACGCCAAGTGCATAATAGGCGGGTGGCCAAATCCCTAAAAGAGCTATAGAAATATTTTTGATGGCGTTTTTCGTTACAAGTCGTCATCCATGCTTACTCATTTCTACATAGGGTGGGCTTTAGTGCACGGGTGGATGACACGTCTGATTTTGCTGCATAAGGGAATTCTGGGGCATTTTATGCTAAAAATCACCAAAAAAGCATGTTTTTTGAGATTTCCCTTTAGAAAATTCATTTTTTGAGATAGAAACTCAAAACTTGCTACAAATGTGTCCAAGAGGATGCACTTGATCTTGGAACATATTGCATTAACGTGACTTTAATGGACCCCCCGCTGTGAGTGATTTTGGGGGAAAATTCATCAAAAAAGAGTGATTTTTTAATTTCCCACAACTTGAATGCCATCCTGTGGACTACTCCAAACTCTCAACTAAATAGTTTTGGTTTAGAAAACTACCCAAGAAGGTGTAGATACAGAAATTGAATTATGTTTGAATATTTTCTTGATATGCTACGTTTTGGGGCAATTTATAGAAAAAAATGGCATTAAAACTAGTGATTTTAGGGATTTGCTTCTGGACGGTGCAATTTTCATAGTAGGAACTCAAAACTTGCCACAAATGATTTCATGAGGATGTTTATGATTATCAAATGTTTTGTGTAAGTAGAAAATAACTTAAGGGATGATTCGCCCTACATACTCTTTTCTTATGGTTGTAGGCTTTGTTCATCTTCAGAATTTCAGTTAAGAACAAACACATATCATATACCGGGGCAGCCTGGGGACGCTCTGCACTAAATATAACAGGCACGCATACACTATCCAAATCTTTTGAACCCCCCCCCCCCCCCAAAAAAAAAAAAAAACTTTGCCCTTCATAGCTGAAATTCACCCTTCTTTATTCAAATCGCTGTTTGTGTGTGTGTGTGTTTCAAATTACCAGTTTCAAATGACATATCATATCATATATACTACCATGAAGTACGAATACAAATATAGAATAGTCCACACAAAACAAGTGAACTGGCCATGGTGTAGGCATTATATTATTTCTGACAAAGGAGTTTAGACAGAATGTTTTCTTTCTACATCACAGACAAATTGTACTCCTACAGGCAAATACATTTTGCGTGCAAATTTTCCCCACATCTATCCCACCCTTTTTCCTAAATATTGTCCTTTTTGATTCACTTCACTACCATATTTCTATGTTTTTTTCTGTAGTGGAATCGCTCAGTGACGAATTTGGAAATTGGAAAATTCGTTTAATGTAATTCTTTGCAAAATGTTAAGGCTTAATTGTGACAAACCTGTTTCTGATGGTAGAAGAAGCCGAGGTAACAAGAGAAAACCACCGCCTAACCTTAGACGCAAACGTATCTGGCGACTCTCACATGATCATGATTCGAACACGAATGTGTCTATTCATCTAAAATTCGAACTAAATCGAGTAAAATATTTTTGTATGAGAAGAAATGTCCTTCAAGCTGACACGCACAGAATCACATTGTTATAAGTAATGGGTGTTTGAATAATACAATGCTGTTATGCTACCAGTCTTTCGGAGGACTAATCTTTCTCCCATTCATATAAGGTACCATTTAACTCTGGGACGTGTTCGTTCGAATCCCCCCTTTGCTGGTGAGTCACTTTGCACCAGCACGCCGCCTCTGCACAAAATCGGAACTACTGATGTACCGATTTTGAGTGGCGTTTGAGTTCGTCCAACCTCCTCCCCCTGGTTGAGGAGTTACGTTGCACCACTAATGGATGACATAGGGACTAACTGATTTATTTTCGTCTCTCTATTTGTGTTATTATGAGCTTGGATGGTGAGTTATGAGATATCAATAGTTCGTGTTCACTAAATCTATGATGTTGAGCGGGTGACCCGCCTGGGTTTTATGGGAATCAAACCAGTCGCTACCGCTCGTGCTTTAATTCCCATAAAACACTCTTTCCGTGCTCTAACCTATACATAACCTATATATTGATACTCATTTTTTGAGACCTATGGTAAAGGATTCAAGAAATCCTGGGGCCTGTGGAGTTCTGCTGCCACCATGGGTTGTTCCATTGTGGTCTGTAGATGGCCCCGAAAGGTTTCTGCCTTTTCAAATTTGTGCATTTACAGTATTTTCTTTGCAAAAGAAGCGTTTCACAGGTCCCGTTGCCAATGGCAATAAAATGATACAATTGTTTAAAATGTATCTCATACAATATGATATAATTGTTACCAATGTATTTCAGGCAATAAGATACAATGTATCTATAACTCCCTGTATCTTTTAGGTCATCAAAAACTGATTCTCTTACTTTTAAACTTCCTGAATTTGTTCATTATACCCCTCACTTGCTTCCTATTTTTTGAAGTCCCATATTTTGTTGGGGGGGGGGGGGGCGGGGAGGGGGGGGGGGTGATCATGTTTAATTAGCAGAGCATTTTTTATTGTTTACTTGAATATGTTTTTGAGTTGATTCCTTAATCCCTTTAAGTCCTGTTGCAACATTAGGAATTCCTTTCAACTGTTGCAAGCCTATATTAAAATCTCAGCTATATGTATTTATTTCTCCTGTACTTTTTTTCTTCTTTGGATCTTTGGTATTGCTTTGCATGATCGTTTACATTCTATGATGTACCTTTTCATATTGTAGCATAAGGGCTTGTGGCCTACTGTTAGCGGCCATTCAGTTCACTTAAATGCCAGACGAGGGGGTTTCACTGGCAGTGACCAAGGAAAACGTAGTGCCATCTATCCACAACTGATGACATCTAAATATGGCCTGGTATGCAGGCTACTTCTAACCCTGCTCTTATGGAACCCACTGTTTATCTTCTTGTTTTTTGCAGTTGACCCCTGGTGGAGATATCAGAAATCTTTGTTAGTGGCGCCACCGGTGTCATTTTAGAACTAAATTGAACCCCCCCCCCCCCCCCTTCTCAGATCCTGGACGTGCATGCGCCAACTTTTTTCTCTACGCTTCTTTTCTTTCTGTTTTAGGTACTTAGAGTAATATGGGGAAACAGTGATCACGTGACCAAGCAAATTTCCTTACAATGCATTTTCTTCACATTTAAAATCATTCTATTATGATTGTCTGTCGGTGAAATGTTGTATCTTTGGCTTCGTCAGTGTTGGTGCGCACTGGATGTTGTTAGTGGCCGTGTTTAAGAAGGAACTATTTTCATAAAAAAGGACGGTTACACCTCGCCTTCTTAGGCTACCTCTTTGCTTGGTTATGCGCAGGGATAAACATTGTGATTGGTTCACAAGGGTCACGTGGGAAGGTGCTCGTACAAAGTCACATGACCTCGTCAAGATCTCCAGCTGGGGAAATTCGTTCATGAAGAAGCCAATAGATGTAGCTGACAAGTGGGCACTCTCAAAAGCATACTGAACACTGAAGTGTTTGACAACAATTGTTAAACTTCTTTCGATAACAACTTGGGGTGGGGTGGCCCGGGGGGATCACCTTTTGTCTCTAGAATTTAGTGAGATTGATTGATTTCTTCTCCATCTGACGTGCGGTCGCGGGCGCCCTATCTCCGCACAACCTCGCGTGTCCTACCAAAACATAACATCCTCAATCCTAAATTTTACCTCTTGAATTGAGTCTTTCTGGATCCGCCCTTGCTTATCAAAATATTCCGCGAAATAGTACCGATGTGGTGGCAGAGATAAAAATGCGTAGTGTATCTCTTTGTGGAGCGTGACCTTAACCTATTAAAGAAATGCTCACAGCCGCCAAAAGCGGCCTAACAATTTCGATGACATATTATAAGCGAAATCAAATTTGTGAAAGGAAACATGTTCCTTAGAGCATTGTCAACAACTCTCCTTCAAATAGTTTGCAAAAATCCTCTCAATTGAGAAGAAATACTATCAATAGTATGAGTGTACCTGGCTACACCTTTTGGAGCGTTTGGGGAGTTCTTGAGCATTAATGAGTTAAGGTGGCGTGTGGGGTAAAGGACTGGTTCTGATTTATCATACAAATTACCTATTTTTTCAAGATTCATGAATTTAACCGAACAATCATATGATCATGTATTGCTTGTTCATAATTGCAAACATATTCCCCAACCCTCGCCCTGGATATTGCATATGACGACTCTAAAATGACATGTCGCAGCATATTTGCATTTCAGCTAT
>OZ012685.1:59227944-59407944 GCA_963942565.1 Maea johnstoni | reverse complement strand
ACTGTAGTCTCAAGAGAAAAGTGTTAGAAACAAACATATACCTACGGTAGTATCGGGGAGGGGATCGAACTCAAAACCCCAGGCAACAAGAGAAAAATGTTAGAAACAAACATATACCTACTGTAGTCTCGGGGAGGGGATCGAACTCAAAACCCAGCGTCTTCCACCATTCCTGGTACAATAATCCCATTATATTCAATCGAAGTGTGATCTCTAATGCGAGATGTACCACACCCATTTTACGCCATGCACCCTAGTGGCGATTGGAAGAACTAAACTGCCCACTTTATCATTGAACCTGTCCTGTGGTCTAGTACCTTGACCTACCTACCTTAAACAGAATCAAATAAGTGGGTCAATCCTAAGGGATATTTCATTGCATTGAAATTACCCTCTTACCATTTAAGAAAAAATACTTCTACAGTACAGACATTTAATTCCTGCACTAGTTGACCGGACATAAAAATAACCAAGCACTTCACTTACCCTCGTAGCATGCGAATCAAAGCTAGGTTCAGTTGTGAGGTCATCCATGCATCCATGCCCAGGAAACTGGCTGGGAATCGGGGGTGCAGTTGTGTAGTATGCCCAGGCTGTCAGCGCATTTAGTGCAGGCATTAAATGTCGGCACTGTGCCAGTCTACCCCTATCGTGTGGTTTTGGCTAATATCCATCATGTCAGGTCTTTACCCTCTAACAGAGTAATATGACTTTCACGATGCTCGATCACTGCCTTCATATGATAAATATTGCTATCAAAATAGTCAAAATATGATTGTGCAGGTAGGCGAAGTACCCGATGAGAACATACACTTACGCCTAACCCCAAGTCACTGGCAACTTTCAAACATGCCCTAGTCACTTTTAGGTCATATACCGACGAGGTAGATCTAGAGAAAGTCAACCTGAACCGAAAAGGAACTCCCATCTCTTTACGAATAGCTCCAAGGGTGTCTTTTAGTTTCCAAAGCACCTTAGATAGCCCTGCACAGCACTGCACATTTCTATAGCGATCAAGCCAATCTACTTATAGAGCTCAAGAGAAAACGCGAACATGTGACCACACGTTTAGGACGGAGGCGTCCTAACCACTACTAGGCTACGGCGGATACTTCGACACATGAGGGTCTCAAAACTAAGAACAATTCATAATTTCAAATATCGTCATAATATTTCTGCCATTCTTATTCATGGCAAAGGAAGGAATGGTTTTTTACGTCGCTACCAACAGGTTAGGTCACATATCCATGGCAATTCGTGACTAGCCAGCTGTAAAGTGTGCAGGTAACCGGAGTACCCGATGAGAAACTACACGTACGCCTAACCCCAAGTCACTGGCAACTTTCCAATATGCCCTAGTCATTTTTAGGTCATATACCGACGAGGTATACCTAAAGATATAGACATCTTGAACCGAAAGGGAACTTCCTTCCCTTTACGAATAGTCCCAAGGGTGTCTTTCAGTTGCCGAAGTAGCCCTGCACAGTGCTGCACATTTGTATAACGACCAGGTCAATCTTCTTATAGTGACCCAGAGGAGACTCGAACATGAGACCCGAAGTTTAGGAGACAGGCGTACTAACCACTAGGCTACTGCGGATACCTCAACACATGAGGATCTCAAAGCTAGTAACTATTTTAAATTGCGAATATCGTCATAATTTCTGCCATTCATATTCAGGGTAATTGGTGACTAGCCAGTTGTACATGGTGCAGCTAATCGGAGTATACGACGAGAGCCTACACGTCACTGGCAACTTTCTCACATGCCCTAGCCCGCATTCGAACCGGGGCAGTGGTGATAGACAGCAAGCCGTCAGTGGCAATCCATTAGGCCACTTGCCCATCAGGGCAAGTCCTTAGAAAGTCTAAAGCAGACGAGAGATTGCCTATTACCCGTTACAGAGTAGTCTTTGATCTCACACAGAACTTTCCGGGAGTATCGACCTTGAAGAAAACACGACCTTATACTAGTATTTGGATTAGACACGAAGGGTATTGGCAAGCATTTGATCTTGCTAACAATTAAGCTGTCGCTTGACTTCAAAACCATTTTGAGAATATAGTAAACCTAAACCGAAAACCAAAACCTTAATCTGAAAATTGAATTAAGCAGCCTTCCATGCTAAAACCAATCAGACAACAAATCTCTCTGTTTTGTATATGTGTATGAACTTCTCACACTTGTATCATTTTAAATTATTCTGAAAAAGATTATTGAGTCGTTAAGCAGTTAGATTTGTTTCAAAAGGTTTTGAGTTTTAAAAGCATAAAGAAAATGTATCTATTCAAAATGAAACCCAAGTAACGCATTTTGGTTGTTTATATGTTTTACTCACTAAATTATTTTTGAGAAAATCTGTATTTTGAACTCAATTTAACTAGCTTGTCATTTTGATTAAAAAAAATACATGTGAAGAGAAATATAGTAAGATCTCAACTGACATTTTCATCTAAATATATTTGGAATTAGTTTTTTTCTAGTAATGTTTCTGTTTCTAAATATTATTTGTCAGATCAGAAGCAAAGGGCCTTCTGGATAAGCCTCGGACTAGACTCAAATTTGGAGATCGCGCTTTCTCCATTAGTGCACCGAGATTATGGAATGCGCTTCCACAACTACTGAAGGATTCTACATCGTGTCAGGCCTTCAAGAAGTGTCTCAAAACACACCTTTTCAAGCTCACCCATTGAGGCGTTGTTGACTATGACTCAAACTATGACAATGTGCAGCGCTTTTGAACATTTTATAAATGGAAATGGCGCTATATAAATTCCAATTATTATTATTATCATTATTATTATTATTATTATTATTATTATTATTATTATTATTATTATTATTATTATTATAAGTTGTCCAAATGATGCTATGAAAGGTAGTTCTTTGCATGACTGGGTTAATCATATCTCAGCCTCTTCAAATAAAAGCCATCGTCTTGCAATTTGTTTCTTTTCCTTTTCTTTAACTCCATCGTGTGTGCTGAGAAACCAAACACACGTGGATCGTTGTTGTTATAAAGGGATGAACTTGGCTTGGTGTTGTTATTATTAAGGGAACAACTTGGCTTATTGTCATATCTCAGTCTCTTCAAATAAAAGCCATCGACTTCCAAGTCGTCTCTTTTCCTTTTCTTTGACTCCATCTTGTGTGCTAAGAAACCAACTAAACGTGGATCATTGATGTTGTTATAAAAAGAACTTGGCTTGTCGTTGTTATTATAAAGGGAAGAACTTGGCTTGTTTTTGTTGTTATAAAGGGAAGAACTTGGCTTGTTGTTGTTGTTGTTATAAAAGGATGAACTTGATATGTTGTTGTTTTTATAAAGGGAATGGTGAATTTCCTCTTCTTCACCAGTGTACTTAAAATAAAAATCATAGACAGCAGCACAGCCAGTGCAAGCAGATGCAGCAGATTCATCAAAAAGATCAGCTGCAGCAGAAACGGTATCAAAAACATTGGTGGCAGCAGCATAAGCAGTAGCAGAAATAGAAGAAGGAACAGCATCTTCTTTTTTAAAGAGATCATACGCAATGCCGGCAGCAGCTGCAATAGCAAAGGCATCATCAATATTACCTTCAGCAGCAGCATCTATAGCAGTAGCAGCAGCCACAGCAGAAGAGGGAGTAAAAGCAGCAGCAGGAGGACGTACAGCTGCTGTAGAAGGAGTAGCTGCAGGAGCAGTGATAGATGTAGAGGTAACAGCAGCAGCAGAAGCAGTAGTAGTAGCAAAAGAGGTTGCAGCAGCAGGGGTAGTAGTAGTAGTAGCAGTATTAGGATATCTTTCAATGGGAGCTTTAATACCTGCAGAAGTAGTATCTTTAATACCTGCAGTATCATCTGAATTGTCTTCAGTGGAGCAACTGGTACTGACCCTATACTCTGTACCACCTTCTAGCTGCAGGAGGGCCTCAACCTGTTGTGCTCTGGGCATCAGAGGGTCAATATCGCGCCTCAGGAGCCGATTGTGGAGAAGTATTTCTTTCGTCTCATTTAGAGAACACGTGGATCTCACCCTCTCTCTAGCAAGGGTAGTAGGGGGCTCCATTATACACGTCTCATACTTACCTGGGAAGACCTCATCGGTGAATGGCGGGTTTTGCAAAAGGGGCGCAATTCGCTTCTCACCACGTTCTTCCAATAACTGCCCAGTGACCTCAAAGAGCACTGCCTGGGAGGCGGACCAGACGCACCATTGTTTCTTCCAGAGAGGCGCGTCTTTCCACAGATCATCCAGGCTGGTACCGTTGGTATCCATGCCTGACAGGAATTCCTTCTCCAGGATACACTTTGGTGAAAACTTCTCATTCGCCTTTGTGGTATCCTTGCCCGCCATGAGTTCCCTCTCAAGGATACGCTTTGGACAAAATTCCTCACTTGCCATCGAGTTTTTCTTGTGATCAAGATCTGGAATGAAATGAAACAAGATAGATTCAGTTTTTCCAGAACCAGTCGACCGGATGTCTGCCAGTTCCTGGTCATACACACACCCATAGATAACATGTCAACCAAAATAAGCCAAGCACATCAATAACCCAGGTAGCAGGCAAATTAAAGCTACGTTCAGTTGTGAGGTCATCCAAGCTTTCATGCCCAGGAAACCATGTGGCAATCGGGCGTGCAGTCGTGTATTATGCCCGGGCTGCCCACTCATTAAGTAGAGGAATCGGATGTTGGCACTGTAGGGTATAAAACCCACTTGAGTCAGTTGAGAAAGGTTCTAATGATTTAGAGTTTTTTCACAGAGACGAGTTTTTTTAGTTCACATACCTTGCATATGTAGTTTCAACATGCTTATATAACCCGGGGGGGGAGGGGGGGGGGGGGGAAGCACTCAGGTACAGAAGGGGGCCGCACATGCGTTACGCATTTTGCAGAAGAAGGGGTCTTTTTTTAAGACCTCCGCATGTCCGCGATTTTGTAAAAGAAGGGTACTTTTTTGTACCCCGGTACGAAGTATGGGGGTCAAAATCTCCTTACAATCCACGAAATAAAGGCGGCTCTGACGTCGAGTGACTCCCGAAGTGACTGGGCTTCCGAGTTTGCTGCCGCCACTTGCTGCCGCTAAACGAGCAGAGGATCATAAAATCTTAAGTTAAAATACGTGTTCCCGCTCATCCAATGTCAGTGTTTTTGATAAAAGAAGGGGTGTTTATTTAGTGGAAAGAATCGGCGTTTTATTAAAATAAGGGTGCTTTTTTGGCCAGAAATCAGTGCTTTAGGGGTATTTTTTAATTTTGATAACAAACGTATGCGCCCCCTAACTACCTAAGTGCCACCCCCCCCCCCCCCCCCCCCCCCCCCCCCCCCCCGGGTATATAACTCCGTAAATAATTGTTTAATCATATTATTTATATCACTAATGCGATCTTAATTCATAGAAGCGTGTAGCCGTGTAGAATTATTAGCAAACTAGACTTTTTAGGGCAAAAATGAAAGCAAGTTACTGTGCCACGATTCACGTCATACTTTCGTTTTATATAAACCGTTCATATCGGGAATGAGAGCACGGTCCGCCGCCAAGTAACATATTCAAATAACGCAGCATTTCGAGATATTTGATTGTTAATGTTCTTGTTCCCATAGCGTTTGACGCTTCAATGCAAGGTATTCTTCAACTATTACATGGTCTCAATTTTGTAAGTCATGCTAGAAGTTGTCCGACCATGAGTAGTGTCCAGTTGCCTATTAATTTCAATCTTATATTTGTAAAAAGTGGCCGCAAACAGATAAAACATTTTATTTTACTCTCAGATGTGCAAAAAAGATCGTCCCGACATCAAAGTTATAAAATCTTTTTTGCGGAATCCAGTTGTCTTTGATTTTAAACTTTAATTGTAATAGCGATTGGAATAAAAAATATTTATTTTACTCTTGTATTTGTTTGCGTCATATGTGGAAAGAGCTTGCTTTTGATTCTCGAATTTATATATAATGAGCGTATTCAGAGTGTTATGTTCTATTCAAAGAATTGCTTATGTTTTGCTATTTATCGATATCAGGTGATAATCGCCGGCTAGGAATAGGTCATTCATTTTGCCGTTGTTGTGGGCAGTTTAACTTGACGGGCAGCAGTCCAACAATGGCATAATATAGGATTTATCACAGTTTTTAACTTTTTCACCAATTTCTTCTGAGGTGCACTTAAAGAGCGTATCATTGTGATGATAACCTTTGTCAACAAAAGTATCGCTTGAAAAATATTTGAAGTAAAACTTTTTAAATATAGAAGCCAACTAACAATATTTCTTTGAATATTTCTGCCAATTTCAACATCCCGACGACGTTTTACGGGTCGCTTTAGACATGGATAGATAGATGCTGCTTACATCTAAGTTAAAAGATGCCAATTTAACTCTTCCAATGCTAAGACTACATTCATCCAAATCACAATGACGCAAAAATATTTGAAAACCATCTAAACCCTGCCATGTTGGTATCCATTGAGAGGCTCTCGCGGAGTACTGTCAGAGGAGTAGCCCCGATGTGCCAGGGTTTCAATCATTTTTAATGTTTTTTTGCATCATTTTGTAATGGCCAAGTTAGCCACTAGCAACATAATAAGGGTAAAAGGAAAGGTGCATTTCGTGAGCCTTACTACGCCTTTCAAGAAAGCTTAACCCTCATGCTGCTGGTGGCTAATTTTGCCAATACAAAATAATGCAAACAAGCTGAAAGAGGACGAAAACCCTGGCAAATAGTTACTCATATGAGAGGCTTCGGTGAGAGCTATCAAATGAGTACCAACGAGACAGGGTTTAGATGGTTTTCAAAAATCTTTGCATCTTTGTGCTTTGGACAAATGTAGCCTTTGCACTGGAATTGTTAAATACGGAACTCCGCTTGTTAATTTAAGTCTAACGTTTTCCAGCATAAGTATTGAAGTCGGTAGTAATAAAAGATGATAGAAATTCGATAGACATTTCATTCTTTTCCGGTAGCATTTTTCCACATTTCCAAATAGTTGCATCGTCTTTTAATAAAAAATAACCGCACCATCAAATAGTACTTTTCTTGAACATCATCGAAGAAATAAAGATTTGAAAATTCTATCCGTGCTTATAGGATGAAATATCACCTCCATAGATATCCAAGAGAATATA
Organism: Maea johnstoni; assembly: GCA_963942565.1. Classification (NCBI taxonomy): domain Eukaryota; kingdom Metazoa; phylum Annelida; class Polychaeta; order Spionida; family Magelonidae; genus Maea; species Maea johnstoni. The sequence goes on along the minus strand of OZ012685.1, from coordinate 59,400,840 downwards.
TTTTCTGTTTGATTATTGAGCATTGTTGAAAATTCCGGGAATTTCCATCCTGGTCGCGGAGATTCTCTTGCTCGAGAATGCTTGGAAAATACGCAATACTTAATCCTGGAAAACTCCGTGGCGGTTCTCGGTACATTCATGTACATTTTAATACTATTTGATGTTCCACTTGTTGGCAAAATTCGCATTTGTCAGTGAAAATTTTGCGCAGCTGAAAATGTACGTGAATTTTACTCACCGATTCTTGCAACAATGATCGAAATTCGCGCGCTTCGCCTACTCTAGAGACAAACGTCGAAATGCTTTGTTGAAAATGCCTGCGCAGAAATACATGAGAGTAGGTTTCGTAAGCTTCTTCTAATTATTAGACAGGGCAATATATTCAATTTTTCGCTGCATAAGTTTGATATTTGCCTTTTGAAGACGGAATATATTAGCACCTGGCTTTGAGAGTAGCGTCCATTGTTGCAGCCTCGCTGCAGCATTGTTAAGCATTGTTGTGTTAGTTCTCATTTCCTCCGGTAGGTGGCGACCATTCATTTAGGGCTAGTCTAATGTAGGAGGGTTGTATGTTAATCATAACATTATGACCAAATGATTTTAATTCTATTGACTCCGGTTTCCTCCACGTCTTACAACTGGCTAGTCACGAATTAGCCACAATTGGCATAAATATGACGAAAAATGAAATTCCAAATCGAAAATTTATTCAATTGATAATATTGTAGCGGAATGGATCCCTGGCCGAAGGGATGATCCGACTGACAAACAGAATCACCTTACTTAAATAAAAGGTTTCTTAGTTCTCTCTTGAAATGAAATAAAGCTCAGTTGGGTTTTCTGACTCTTAGAATAACGCTTAGCGAAGGTTGGGGATGGATGTGGTGTTGAAGAGAAGACGGGACGAGCAAGTATAAATCAACAATACAGTTTAATCATCACAGTACAATATACATACCACCGCACTCTTTCTCTATACAGCAGCATCAACACAATAAGTCCACTCTATGTAAATGACCATCACGACATCACAAGTCCACAAAAAGTTTTTGATCTCTCTAATATCTGGTCTCAATGTCTGGTAAATCCGGATGTAAATACACACTCTGCTCAGCTACAGTTCTGCTCTATGCTGTCATCATAATCCTCTCTATATACACATAATAATCCGGGAACAGCTTCAGTCTCTTTCTGGCTACTTGACCTTGTAATCGTTACTCCCTGGGTAGTCTAAATCCAGCTCTCAAGCACCTTAATCCGTCTGTAAACACCTCTGTCGTTACCTCTACTTCTACTCTACTCTAACTCTAATCTAAGACTGACGTGATTCGAATCTAACCTAGTTTCCCGCCCTTCCTTCCAATCGCACGCGCGGTACATCAATCGTTGAGGCCGCACGAGCGCTACGTCACAGAGCACTCGAAATAACTAGATACTTTGTAGCACGTCTAAATGCTAGGCTCTGCGAAGGCGGAGACCCAGCTTAGAATAATAGAAGTGACGGAACATGACCTGTTTCTTAGCCCTGGGGTCATTCCGTCACACAGCCCCCGACTTGCTCTGAATCGTCCTCGATTCTTAAATTTCAAAAATTTCCAAAAAGGGAACTCTAAACGTAACTCGAACGTTAAACAAACAATTCTCTCGAACAAGTTCTAAACTCGTCTGTTATGAACAGACTAACCCAGTGACACACAGGTCACTAAACACAGTATAGGAATACTAACTTCTAATGTACACAATTCCCGAGAGTGGACAAGTCCTGGACTTCCGGTCCAACTCTCCCAATTATCGCTCACTTTGTTTACTTTCAATATCGCTCAGCGAAATACTCTTAACTCTCGAAATCTACATAAACACGAACTCTGCACTGGAGCGGAATACTTAAAAAGAACTACTATAACTACTAATTAAAAAGGAAATGTATCTCTATTACCTAAACGTTAAACGTTAATTCTTAAAATACTCGACTTATATAAAATCTTTGACTAGAAAAAATAGCACTCTGAGTTAACTCTAAGAACAATAGAAACATTGATAAAAACATGGCAAGATAAAAACAATCAAAATCATGCAATACAGTGGTTTACTCACGTTACGGCTACCAGCTGTTGTGTCGCTAAGGTCTCAAAATTGTTCGCTTATTTTAAGTTCACTAAAAATGTGAACGACTCCGACACACCAGCATAGTCCAAAATCTCTCAAGTGTCACTTCGTTAAAACTTCTCCTTGGTCGCCGATTTCTTCCTGGGACGTCATGGATGGTACACAGGTCCGGTAGTTCGTAGAGTAGTCAATAATAATCCAATAATTAGGCACAAAAATCGTCGTGACTTGTTAATCCGTCGCCACAGACGATGGACGTAGTAAGTTGGCACTTCGGGTAATTATCCATGGAAGAGACACAAATCCTCGTGACTGGGTAATCCAGCGCCACAGAGGATGGACGGAAATAGGTTGTATCAGGAAGGGCAGGCAGGTCGAAGGTTCGACCGCTGCTGCTGGGTACTCCAGCGCCAGGAAATAAAAGTAGACGTCTCATGATGATCACAATAAAAATAATAAATAAATAAATAAATAATGGTTCGCTCAGGCGTAAGATAAATTGGTTCGCTTAATGCGTGAGATCGAGGTTGTCTGTTCTTTCTTGCCCCAAGTTTCTTCACTTAAGCATCCGAGTCGGGCATGGGTTCCGAGTCGGAGAAGGGGTCCGAATCGGAGATAAGGATGATCCCGTCAGCCGCATCCTGGTCTGCCATCTGCTGTCGTCGCATCCCCTCCAACACCCCCCGATCAAAGGCCTTCCTCTCGAGGTCCATTCGGATTTCATCGATGCGCGCCCTGGTGAATTTCTCCATGTATGTCATCAGTTCATCAGGGCTGGTTCTCACGATGGGGCTCAACACGTTGGCATCGAAGGTGAGACGACGAGACTGCTCGACAACTTGTCCTCGCTGGACTGCTCTGATGTCGTAGGCTACCGCCAGGGTTCGCCTCACTTCAACTTGGTCTGTTTCTCGGTCTTCTACTGGTGGGAATCGGCCCATGGTCGCTTCACTCCCCACCATCGTTCGCGGTCTCGAAGTTCGGCCTCCGCTCAGTTCGTTCCACTGTAGTTTTAGGTCTTCCAGGCTTGTCGTCAGGGCGTCTATTTCTTCCTGCTTTCCGGCTGACTGCTCCTGGACAAGTCGGATTTCATTCTCCGCCGCCGTCAGCTGCCGATCTCGACGTTCTATCTGGTGCTGCATATGGTCGATCTCTAATCGGCAACTCTGCACCAGTTCTTGCGCTTCTTTGGCCTCTAGTCGGATCTCCGTCACCTGCTTCTGTAGAGTCAGCCTCTCTTGGTCTTGGCAATGGGCAGCCTGCATGGCTACCTTCGTGGCCTCTTTGTTGGTGTGTTTCTCTAACCGGAGATCTTCCAGCGCCGTCTCGCAACACTCTCTGTAGTTCGCAGCATCCTGTTCTGCTGCCTTCAAGCGAACGTCAAGCTGCCTCTTGACTTCTTCAGCTTCTTCCATGCTGAGCAGGGTTTCGGCCAGCATCTTTTCGGTGGTCTCTTTCTTTCTCTTGTAGTTCTCTGTTGCCTTCGCTGTCTCTGCGCCAGCCCACTCTGCCATTTCATGTCGGATGCTGGTCACTTTCCGGCGTAGCTGCTGGATGGTTCGCCCATCGTCTCGTCGACCCGCCACGGCCCTCTGCTCGGACTGGTGGGCTAGCAGGAGCGAGTCTTTCTGGGCTCGACACCTGTCGCTCAGCTCTCTGTACTGCCGCTCTAACTCGGTCTCGTGTAGCGTCATCAGGTCGATTTTCTGCTCCATCTCGGCTTTCGTCTTCAGCGATACCTTGTGGCTTTCTTCGAGGGCACTGTACTTTTCCCTCCAGAGGTCCTCCACATCTTGCATGGACTGTAAAAGTTCTGCTTCGACGCTCTGGATTCGCTGTGCCAGCTCGTCCCGCTCTGCCTCGGCCCTCTTCGCCCTGTCTGTATTAGCTTCATACCGCACGTGAGCCGGTTGCACTCCACGGGGATGGTCGTCTCGAGGGTAGCCTCCCGCCGCTCCGGGCTCGCTACCTTGGTGCCAGTTATCGCCTCCCCCATAGCTGCGCCTGTCGGTATCTCGCCTGCTTTCTTCTCGGGAGTTTCTGCGGGTGCGAGGTGGTGAGGGTGTCCTCGTTCGCTTCCTTGGTGGTGGAGTCTCGCCTTCCCATCTTCTCGCCTCCATGCGATACATCGCACTCGCCGAAGTAGGCCGCACCATCGGATCGAACGGCGTCGCTCCCCTCTCTGTTTGCTGGTATCTCTCCTCGTCGATCTCAAGACGTCGGGCAGGGAAATCCGGGTCGTCGACGGCGCTAAACGGGTGCTCCGATGGGTAGAATGGAGCCCCAGGCACGATGTGTCCGTCTTCGACTGCATAATACCCCTTCTTCCACTTGACTTGTATGCACTCGAGTTCTTCGGCGTGATGTTTCATGTAGTGCATCTTCATCTCGGTAAAGTTGCAGTCTACGTAGGTGCACCGTCCGCCATGTCCCGTTCCCTTGTAGCTCAGGCACCTCCACGCGTGTATTCCCCTTCCATCGTGCAAGTCTAGGTTGTGTCGGCCCATATCTCGAAAATTCCTCTTGCAGATGCCGCAGTATCCCTCTTCTCGAAGCGAGTGTGTCGGCTGCATGCTCATGTTGCTTTCTTTTGTATCGGATGACTTGTTGACAATGGGATTAGCGGCGATTAATTCGTGATCTGTTTGGTTCGCTCAGGCGTGAGATGAAGAATGGCGTCTTTCCGCTAACTGGGTCAATCTGGTGATGCGGTTCCGGGGGTGTGGCACCCCTTGGAGACATCTGATTGGTTCTCAGGTGACCTCTGCGACACTTGTTGTTTCTCGGACTCTTTCGCCGCCGCCATCCTCCACCATCACCGCCGAAATATCTCAAGTCTCCCCGTTCTCCAGCCTCCACGTTCCCGCATTCTATTCAGTTACTGCTTGACTGCTTGCCATCAGCTCGGTTGGTTTCTATTTCGCCGCGCGAAGATTATTTCTGTACTTTCGCCCACGGCAAATTCCTCGCTTCGCCAACTAGGTCAAACTCAGCCACTGCCGTGACGTCATGCGGGGACTCCCTCTCACGTGCGGGGAAACCCCTTGGTCTCCAGATGGGACTTCTCACTCGACTCGCCAACACTCGACGCAGCAACAGGCACAGTTCGCCGCTCTCCACAGTCTCCATTCTCCTGCAGTCTCTCACGCCAGAGCGTCTCTATGTCTTCTCTCCAGCAACTTTCTAACGCCAGAGCGAATCTTCTTCTCTTCTCCAGCAACTTCTTGACGCCAGAGCGAATCTTCTTCTCTTCTCCAGCAACTTCCTACGCCAGAGCGATTCTTCTTCTCTTCTCCAGCGATTTCCTACGCTAGAGCGATTCTTCTTCTCTTCTCCAGCGATTTCCTATGCCAGAGCGATTCTTCTTCTCTTCTCCAGCGATTTCCTACGCTAGAGCGATTCTTCTTCTCTTCAGTTTTCACACTTCAGAAATTTCTTTTGTCTTCACTGTTCTTGGTGGTCTGGATGATGCCTTCACCCTACTCCCCCTCTTCTTTTACGCTACAATCTCCTGATTGTTCTGGGATTTTTCTTCCGGATGCCTTCCTTTCTCGTTTCTATGGCAACCATTTCTCCCCAGGTGTCATCTTAAGGACTTTCTGTCGGACATTTTCTCTCCATCGTCTTTTCCTGCTGGTACTCAGGCGGTTGTCACTTTTCCAAGCGGACGAAATCACCATTCTTGAGCTAAAAGGTATCTTGAGGGTGTCGACAATTTCGGATTTGGTACTTTACTTGGCGTTCTTCTCTCTCTTCAAAACGACTCCTCCTCCAGCCAACGAATATTCTTCAGTCCTCACGGTGCATTAGCTTTTGAGTTGATGTCAGCATGATCCAGGGTTGTAGGAGTTATCCTTGTTGCTGGCTAGTCTTGCCATTTCCCCTGCTACCAGCCGGCACAGCATATACACGCGTATTTCGTAGCTCGAACTTCAGTGTCTTGTCTTTCTCGATCCTTCACACTTCCATACGATCTCTCTCTGCCTTAGACCACCTGGTTTCCTTCACTCTCTATTCACACCCATAGCGCTGCGGAGCTCTTCTTTCTCTCCGCCCCGAGGTTCTCTGGGAATTTTCTTTCTCTGGTCTCAAGTCGGGTTGGTCATCACCACTTTCGGAGTCTACCGATGTCGGAATCTCGTGTTCTCTCGGCTCATCCTCAGCTCCATCGGTGCTAGACCAATCCCCGGGCTTGACAAAGGTTATCAGCCTCTCTCCATTGACCACTGTTCTCTTTCCTTTCTTGTCTTCTATTCGGTACGTCACGTCGGCCATCACGTCGATCACGGTATAGGGTCCCTTGCACTTGTGTTCAAACTTGGCAGCTCTACCCTGTCTTCTAACCTTGGTGATCAGCCAGACTAAGTCTCCCACGTCTCTCTGGTGGCCCATTGCCCCCCGATCATGCTGCAGTTTCTGTCGTCGCATTGCTTGACCGGTGACTTCTCTGGCCCGTCGGTGGACTTTAGCCAATTTCTCTCGGAGGTCCCAAGTGTGCTCCAGCTCGTCCTGCTCCACCAGGCTGGTGGGCAACTCGGACATGGTGAGTGCCAACGGGACGGTCATCTCTCTTCCAAACAGCATCATGTGTGGTGTCTGCTGAGTGGTCTCATGCACACTGGATCGGTAGGCCATCAGGGTGAGGGGTAAGATTTTATCCCAGTTGTCGTGTTCTTCTCCTATCAGGCTTCTGATCATGGCCCCCATCGTACGGTTGAACCTCTCCACCATTCCATTTCCCTCAGGGTGATAGGCAGTAGTTCTTGTCTTGCGTATTCCCAGTAATCTGCACACCTCCTGGAACAGCGTACTCTCGAAGTTTCTTCCCTGATCGCTGTGGATGGAGACAGGGGTACCATATCTGCTGACGAAGTCATTCACCAGGGCCTCGGCTACCGTCTCGGCTGTCTCGTCCGGCAAGGCATAGGCTTCTACCCACTTGGTAAAATAACAAGTGATGACTAGGATCTTCGAGTTCCCTCTGGCTGTCTCAGGCAGCGGTCCATACATGTCTATGGCGATTCTCTCAAAGGGCGTCCCCGATCTCACAATGGTCATAGGATTCTTCCTGGTCCTGCCTCCCGGTCCCTTGGCTCTGACGCAGACCCCGCACTGGGCCAGCCAACTCCTGACGTCAGCTCGCATGTCATACCAGAAGTACTTCTCATGTAGACGTGCCACTGTTCGCTTCACTCCCAGATGAGCTGTCCACCTCTCACCGTGGGCTTGCTGTAGGAACTCTTTCCGCTTGCTCCTTGGAACCAGCACTTGAGTGTGAACTTTCGCTCCGTCGGAACTCTCCCACTTTCTGTAGATGACACCTTCTTTCATCTTCAGGCGTTGCCATTCTCCCCAGTAGGACTTGGTGGCCAAGCTGTGTTCGGATATCTCATTCCACCTGGGTCTTTCTTCTCCCCTGGCCAGCCTAGTCCAGATTGGCGCGATGTCGGGGTCTTCTTTCTGTAATTCTCTCCACTCAGCATTCGTCCACAGCGGCTGTATAGTGACCGCTGCCACCCTGTGGTTTTCCTCTGGACGAAGGCAGGTGATGTTCTCTTCCACCTCTTCAGGCGATTCACTCTCTGTACTCTTGATTTCGGGGTCACCACTGTCGGAGCTTCTCCCCCTCTCTGGTTGTTCATTTGGCCGTCTGCTCAAGCCATCGGCGTTACCGTGACTCCTGCCAGCTCTGTGCACAATTTCCTTGTTGAACTCTGCCAGGGTATTCTGCCACCTGGCCCACATTCCCGTGGCGTCTTTGAAGGTTTGCAACCACCTCAAGGCGGCGTGGTCTGTGCGTAGCTTGAACTTTCTTCCTATCAGGTAGTGCCGGAAATACTTGCAGTAGAAAACCACCGCCAACAGCTCTCTCTTTGTCACGCTGTAGTTCCTCTCCGACTTGCTCAGCCCCCGACTTGCATATGCTATGGGTCTCTCTACGCCGTCTTGCACCTGCGACAATACCGCCCCGATTCCTGTGGCACTGGCGTCGGTATCTAAGATGAAGTCTTCCTCACTGCTAGGGTAGGCTAGGATGGGGGCCTCCACCAATTTCTTCCGCAGTGTCTCGAAGGCAACCTGGCATTCGGTGGTCCACAAGAAGGGTCTGTTCTTCTCCGTCAGCCTATGCAGGGGACGGGCAATGGTCCCGAAATTCTGTACAAACCTCCTGTAGTACGACGCAGTCCCCAGGAAGCTGCGTACCTCTGTCTGCGTGGTGGGCACTGGCCACTCTCTCACTGTCTCGATCTTCTCAGGGTCCGTCATGACTCCCTCCTCCGTCACCACGTGCCCCAGGTAATGTACTCTCTTCTGGAATAAGCGACACTTGCTGGGCTTGAGCTTCATTCCTGCCTGTCCTATTCTGCTCAGGATCGCATCCAGGCGGTCCAGGGTCTGCTGCTCTGTTTTCCCGAAGATGATGACGTCATCCAGGTAGATGAGGCAGGTTTCCCACTGTAATCCCGACAGCACTGTTTCCATCAGCCGCTCGAAAGTACCGGGTGCTGTACTCAAGCCAAAGGGCATGACCTTCCAGGAATACAACCCCCCGCTGGTGATAAACGCGGACTTCTCTTGTGCACTCTTGGACATTCCCACCTGCCAGTAGCCGCTGGCCAGGTCAAGGGTACAAAACCACTTGCTTCCTCCCAAGGCGTCTAGTGAATCGTCGATTCTGGGTAAGGGGTAGGCGTCCTGGATGGTGTGGCTGTTCAGACGTCGGTAGTCTACGCACAGACGGGTCGTGTTGTCTTTCTTTTTCACCATCACCACTGGTGCCGCCCACGGGCTCGCCGACGGCTCTATCAGGTCCCTCTTCAGCAGGTCGTCCACTATTTCCTTGGCTTCTGTCTGTTTCCAAAACGGGAACCTTCTGGCCGGCTGCCGCAGTGGTCGCAGGTCTGGGGGTGTCCTGATCTCATGCTGGACCAAATGTGTCCGCCCCAGGTCGTCTGGCCCACTAGCAAAAGCACTCTGGTGTTTGGTCAGCAGCTCCGCCAGTTTCTTCTTCCCTTCCGACGACAGGTTTTCACTTCCATCCTTACACAATGGCCGCAGGAAGTCGGGCATCTTTTCTGTACATCTTTTCTGCTCTGGTTCTTTCTTGGTCTCCACGGGGACAGGTGGCTCTCCGGCCACCGGGGTCACTACTCCTGCTGGCGTGCCCTTGTAGATCGTGATAGGTTCGCTGGTGGTATTGAGGAGTCGGATGGGTATATAATCTTTGCCCACATCCACCAGTGCTTTCCCCACCATGACGCCCCTCTGTCCCAACTTCCCCTTCGAACTAGGTTCCACCAATCCTGATCCTCTCACTTTCTCCAATTCTTTCGTGCGGCCGCAGATATACCCCGTGGTCAGGATTTCCTTTCGGGGGGGTATCACCACTGTTCTGTCCGCCAGCACCTTGCAACACTTCGACAGCCCTGATATTCTCTGGCTGATGTAGGGGACTGTTTTTCCTCCCTCGAACTCGACTTGTTGAGTATGATGGTTCACCATGATTCCACCCGCTCTCTGTAGTCCTATACCTAACACGACGTCATCGGCTATCTCGGCGATCATGAAGTGTCCTACCAATATCGTTCCACACAAATCCACTTCTAGTTCCACTTCTCCCCGAACTGTCACTGGTGATTTGTCGATGGAGACTAGCCTCTCTCTGCACTCTCTCAGGGCTAGGTCGTTTCTATTCGGGTGGTTCAGGTAGACCTCGGGCGAGATAATCGACTTCGTGGCGCCGGTATCCAACAAGCATTCGTACTCTTTTCCTCCTATCTTTCCAATCATGTAGGGGCTCCCCTCATCTTCCCCGTCGAAGTGTATTTTCTTGGGCGTCTGTTCTACTCCTCCTGTGCCGGCCCTCCTGCCCCGGGGGCGGCACTCGGTCCGTTTCCCGAACCGGTCTTGTTGGGACAGTCTCTCGCCATGTGACCTGGCTGTCGGCAGCTATAGCACAGGAACGGCCTCTGTGGTCCTCCAGCACCCTCCCACCTTCTGGGCTGCAACTTCAGGACGAGTTCTTCCAGGGCCTCTAATTTCGCCTGGATGGTGTTATCCGCAGTGGGTGTCACGGTCCCCACCTGTCGGGCTACCGTGGTCAGCAGGGGTTTTCCCTTCGGTTCTTTCGTGCCACGCCCGCTTTCGGTGCCCTCGTACTTGATGGCTAGGTGCACGGCTTCCTCCAAGGTCTGGGCATCCCCTCTGGCGGTCAAACGCTGTATCTTCTCGTCCGCAATCATCTCGATGAACGCCTTCTTCATGAGACGATCCTTCAACTTCCCTTCTGCGTCGGGGTAGGCCAGGGTGAACAGCCGTCTACACACGTCACCCAACTCCTGCAGATTCTCTTCTGGCTTCTGGCGACGCTGTGCTAACTCCATGGCGTGTTTCTCGGCCTGGTCATCCGATGCGTAGCGCTGGTCAAGAACTCTGACGATGTTTCGGTACGAGGATCTCTCGGCGTCGGACAGGTGCTGCACCACCCGTTGGGCTCCTCCCTTCATAGCCGCGATAAGGCACAGGCTTTTCTCGCTGTCGCTCCACTTGTTGAGCTTCGCTGTCGCCTCGAAGTGCATGCGATAATCCACCCATGACTCGCTCACCCCGTCAAAGCGGTCCACTCGGGCGTTTCGCCAGTGCTCGGATGTCTTCGGCCGTTGGGGTTCGCCCGTTCCCTCTGTCCGTGCTGCCATGGCCCGCTGCGTCTCCGCTATTGTCTTCAACGTTCCTCCCATCAGGGCTGCCATGTCTGCTATCACCTGTTCCATACCAATCGGCTCTCTCTCTCGCGGTGACTCTGTACCTCGGGTCGGGGCTGTCGTCCGCCCCGCCCCCACAATTCCCTTCCTGGGAAAGTCAATCACCCCGGAGCTGCTACTGGCCAACGGCACTTCCATCAGGGGCACCGTAGTGTCCAACGAAGCGTTGACCGCTCCTCTTCTACTCGCCGAGGGATGGCCTGGTGGTGCTCGTGTACCGCAATCAGCTTCTGTCCTCTGCTCGGCTCTGGAGGTCACCCGCTCCCCTGTGACGTCACGGCACGGTCGATCTGGCGCCACCGACTCTGCATCTGACGACGAATCTCCCGCCTCTGCCTTGCTATCTCTCTGAAGAACCGCTTGTCTCTCAGCTACCGGTCGCTCGGACGGCCACTCTGTCGCTCGGGTTGCACCAAATGAACGATCGGCTGATATAAAATCGTCCAAACGGGCACCCGAGATCTGTTCTCTGAAAGTGTGAACGGTTCGCTCAGGCGTAAGAAAGGTTCGCTCAATGCGTAAGGAATCGGTTCGCTCAGGCGTAAGAAAGGTTCGCTTTATGCGTGGTTTGGACGATAATTCTGTGTCTTGAGGTGGACTCAATGCCACTTTTGGTGAATGTTCTCGCCCAAACTCCGATCCCGATCTGTTGGCCGCCGCCATCGCCAGTGACTGCGCCGCCAGCCACGGCTGCGTGATGTCTAACCCCTCGAGCCGCAACGCACCGTCCGCCTGTTCCTCCACCACCTCGACAATTTGCTTTCGTTCCGCTTCACCTTCCATCCCCACTGATTATTACTACCAACTGTGAGTTCGTTCCGACAAAAAGTTTCGAGAATTTCGCCGATAGTGTTAAACACTATCCCACCGCTGTCACCAAAGAAGAGTGTGCTATATGTAGCGGAATGGATCCCTGGCCGAAGGGATGATCCGACTGACAAACAGAATCACCTTACTTAAATAAAAGGTTTCTTAGTTCTCTCTTGAAATGAAATAAAGCTCAGTTGGGTTTTCTGACTCTTAGAATAACGCTTAGCGAAGGTTGGGGATGGATGTGGTGTTGAAGAGAAGACGGGACGAGCAAGTATAAATCAACAATACAGTTTAATCATCACAGTACAATATACATACCACCGCACTCTTTCTCTATACAGCAGCATCAACACAATAAGTCCACTCTATGTAAATGACCATCACGACATCACAAGTCCACAAAAAGTTTTTGATCTCTCTAATATCTGGTCTCAATGTCTGGTAAATCCGGATGTAAATACACACTCTGCTCAGCTACAGTTCTTCTCTATGCTGTCATCATAATCCTCTCTATATACACATAATAATCCGGGAACAGCTTCAGTCTCTTTCTGGCTACTTGACCTTGTAATCGTTACTCCCTGGGTAGTCTAAATCCAGCTCTCAAGCACCTTAATCCGTCTGTAAACACCTCTGTCGTTACCTCTACTTCTACTCTACTCTAACTCTAATCTAAGACTGACGTGATTCGAATCTAACCTAGTTTCCCGCCCTTCCTTCCAATCGCACGCGCGGTACATCAATCGTTGAGGCCGCACGAGCGCTACGTCACAGAGCACTCGAAATAACTAGATACTTTGTAGCACGTCTAAATGCTAGGCTCTGCGAAGGCGGAGACCCAGCTTAGAATAATAGAAGTGACGGAACATGACCTGTTTCTTAGCCCTGGGGTCATTCCGTCACAATATGATGAAGCATGGCTTCAACGACGAGCTCTGAACATAGCTGCAATATTCTACTCGTCGAGTAATGATTTCGTTTACCATCTGTTAAAGTGGGATTAATTTTCCGATGTTTTAATATTTCTCCTGGCAACAGATTTTTTTTCAAATAAATACTTTAATATGTGGTGCTAGGGAATTTTTTGTTTGCAGTTTTATCCCGTTCGTAACTCGTAGATTAAAGGACTTATACTGCCATCTATTAGTATTGTCATGTACTAAATAAGAGGGCCAATATCAATTATTATCGATGATGTCATGTGGTAGGGGATTTATTTGGGCCAATTTACACACCACCTTTTCATAGAATGAACAACGAATATATCAATACTCCTATAAGGCTTTGTTAGAGACCACAGGGAAAGTATATAGACAGTGCATTTATACTAGATCTAGTATGTTACAGGCGTGTCCATCAGTCGCATTTTTGCTTGTACAAGACGAGATATCAGTTTGTGCGAAAGGAGGGCAGACTGACTTAGGCTGCCTATAACAGATCTACCTTTAAAACATACATTTTAAAAACAACTAGAGGCTTGAAGAACTGGCAAAACATTTGCTCCATATTTGTTCTATGCAGTGTGCATACATGATATTTTGGGGTTGACATTATAAAATGTTTTCAAACTTTTTTTTTCAATATTCATCCTTCTATACCGTAGAAGAGAATTACATGGAGTAGCGGCCACCAGATGTCGCTACGTGCCCTGGGTTATAGCGGGGTATCCCTATATACCCTGCTTACAGCCAATAGGCGTTCTCTATTTGCATCAGACAGCTCATTAATGACCCGAGTGCAACACTTAGTACACTGCAGGCGTGTTACAACACCTCTAACCATCGCTTGCGCGCTGGGTCGAATGGGATTATATGGTAATTTACGGAATGCCATTAATGATTTTATCCACTTTTTTTCTTTAAAGAAAATATTTTTTCTTAAAGAGAAATCGTTTTTTCTGTAAAGAAAAAAAGAACAATTTTTCGATTTTATATTTTTTCTTTAAAGACATATAGTGAATAAACGCATGAATGGCATTCCATAGTAATTCGTTCCCGCTGCATCTCCCCGGTATATACCTCTCTGTTCTATACCAAACCTAGTGCACCTTGATGGAGATAAGTATTTACGAAGTATATCATCTACAGGAGAAAGTTTACTACTGGTCAATCAGATACTTAAATTCTCGTTCCACTAGACGAGTCAGGCTAGTGGTTTTGCGGTCTCTGCCTTAACATTTTTTCTTATTCCCCAACTGTTTGAAATGGTTATTGCTTTACATTTTTGCAGCCGACATGAATCCTTAGTAAGTGTAACCATTATATTGCCCCGCAACTACATGTATCATACCCGGTAACTTTATCAACACCATAGCTATCCACTTCTATCTTGAGTCCATGTGCCTTCTGACGGCTTAAACGCAACTAATCAAATAGAATCATATTTGTAAAATATTTGTAGAGGGATTGTTAAGCCAGAAAAGAACAGCATCTTAATGAGGATCATTTGCTCAAAATGCATTTTAGTACAAAAGAATATGTGGTTGTGCACAACGTGTAAGTTCAGTTAGAGGTATGAATTGGTTAGACCAGAGGATAGGGATTAAGACCCAGAAAGACTCAATTCAAGAAGTGAGCCTTTAGATTGAGGGTGTAATATTTTGGAAGGACACCCGAAGTTGTAGGCCTAGGGGTCAAGATATAAAGGGTGAAAGTTGTCCTGTCAAGGCCATGGATTTGTTGATGTCGAGGCTTAAAATACCTGAAATAGGGGTAACTTTGACCCCTTAAAACAAAAGAATGAGGGTAGTTATGCCTTAATCAGACCCGTATTACTTTAGAGCATGTCTTAAGGAAGAGTTATTCATGTTTTGATATGGCATATATCATTAGGAGGCAGCAGGAAAAATTCAAGAAGTTTGTATATTCAAGGGGTAACTAATACAGCCATCGCATGCCAAATGGCTGAGGTAGGGGTACTTTCAGGCACCTTACAGGCTCAAATGTCTGATTAACCCCCCACCTATGGTGAATACCTCTTGGGAAGATTCTTAGGAAGAGATATTTAGGACTTGGGCTTCATAGGAGGCATAGGGGTCTAGATATGAAGGGTAAAAGTTGACCTGTCAAGGCCATGGATTTGTTGATGTCGGGGCTTAAAATACCTGAAATAGGGGTAACTTTGACACCTTATAACAAAAGAATGAGGGTAGTTATGCCTTAATCATACCCATATTACTTTAGAACATGTCTTAAGGAAGAGTTATTCATGTTTTAATATGGCATATATCATTAGGAGGCAGCAGGAAAAATTCAAGAAGTTTGTATATTCAAGGGGTAACTAATAGAGCCATCGCATGCCAATGGCTGAGGTAGGGGTACTTTCAAGGCACCTTACAGGCTCAAATGTCTAATCAAGCCCCCACCTAAGGTGAATAACTCTTGGGGAGTTTCTTAGGAAGAGATATTTAGGACTTGGGCTTCATAGGAAGCATATAGGGGTCTAAATATGAAGGTAAGAGTTGACCTGTCAAGGCCATGGATTTGTTGATGTCGGGGCTTAAAATACCTGAAATAGGGGTAACTTTGACACCTTATAACAAAAGAATGAGGTTAGTTATGCCTTAATCAGACCCATATTACTTTAGAACATGTCTTAGGGAAGAGTTATTCATGTTTTAATATGGCATATATCATTAGGAGGCAGCAGGAAAAATTTAAGAAGTTTGTATATTCAAGGGGTAACTAATAGAGCCATCGCATGCCAATGGCTGAGGTAGGGGTACTTTCCAGGCACCTCACAGGCTCAAATGTCTAATTAATCCCCCACCTGAGGTAAATAACTCTTGGGAAGGTTCTTAGGAAGAGATATCCAGGACTTGGGCTTCATAGGAGGCATAGGGGTCTATATATGAAGGGTAATAGTTGACCTGTCAAGGCCATGGATTTGTTGATGTCGGGGCTTAAAATACCTGAAATAGGGGTAACTTTGACACCTTATAACAAAAGAATGAGGTTAGTTATGCCTTAATCAGACCCATATTACTTTAGAACATGTCTTAGGGAAGAGTTATTCATGTTTTAATGTGGCATATATCATTAGGAGGCAGCAGGAAAAATTCAAGAAGTTTGTATATTTAAGGGGTAACTAATACAGCCATTGCGTGCCAATGGCTGAGGTAGGGGTACTTTCAAGGCACCTGACAGGCTCAAATGTCTAACCAACCCCCCACCTAAGGTAAATAACTCTTGGGACGGTTCTTAGGAAGGGATATCCAGGATTTGGGCATCATAGGAGGCATAGGGGTCTAGATATGAAGGGCAATAGTTGACCTGTCAAGGCCATGGATTTGTTGATGTCGGGGCTTAAAATACCTGAAATAGGGGTAACTTTGACCCCTTATAACAAAAGAATGTGGGTAGTTATGACTTAATCAGACCCGTATTACTTTAGAACATGTCTTAAGGAAGAGTTATTCATGTTTTAATATGGCATATATCATTAGGAGGCAGCAGGAAAAATTCAAGAAGTTTGTATATTCAAGGGGTAACGAATACAGCCATCGCATGCCAATGGCTGAGGTAGGGATACTTTTGTGGCCCCTTACAGGCTCAAATGCCCAAGTAACCCCCCACCTAAGGTGAATAACTCTTGGGAAGGTTCTTAGAAAGAGATATCTAGGACTTGGGCTTCATAGGAGGCATAGGGGTCTAGATATGAAGGGCAATAGTTGACCTGTCAAGGCCATGGATTTGTTGATGTCGGGGCTTAAAATACCTGAAATAGGGGTAACTTTGACCCCTTATAACAAAAGAATGAGGGTAGTTATGCCTTAATCAGACCCGTAATACTTTAGAACATGTCTTAAGGAAGAGTTATTCATGTTTTAATATGGCATATATCATTAGGAGGCAGCAGGAAAAATTCAAGAAGTTTGTATATTCAAGGGGTAACTAATACAGCCATCGTATGCCAATGGCTGAGGTAGGGGTACTTTCAAGGCACCTTACTGCCTCAAATGTCTAATTAATCCCCCACCTTAGGTGAATAACTCTTTGGGAGGTTCCTAGGAAGAGATATTTAGGACTTGGGCTTCATAGGAAGCATATAGGGGTCTAAATATGAAGGTAAAAGTTGACCTGTCAAGGCCATGGATTTGTTGATGTCGGGGCTTAAATTACCTGAAATAGGGGTAACTTTGACCCCTTATAACAAAAGAATGAGGGTAGTTATGCCTTAATCAGACCCGTATTACTTTGGAACATGTCTTAAGGAAGAGTTGTTCATGTTTTAATATGGCATATATCATTAGGAGGCAGCAGGAAAAATTCAAGAAGTTTGTATATTCAAGGGGTAACGAATACAGCCATCGCATGCCAATGGCTGAGGTAGGGGTACTTTCAAGGCACCTTACAGGCTCAAATGTCTAATTAACCCCCCCCCCCCCCCCCCCCCCACCTAAGGTGAATAACTCTTGGGAAGGTTCTTAGGAAGAGATAGTCAGGACTTGGGCTTCATAGGAAGCATATAGGGGTCTAAATATGAAGGTAAAAGTTGACCTGTCAAGGCCATGGATTTGTTGATGTCGGGGCTTAAATTACCTGAAATAGGGGTAACTTTGACACCTTATAACAAAAGAATGAGGTTAGTTATGCCTTAATCAGACCCATATTACTTTAGAACATGTCTTGGGGAAGAGTTATTCATGTTTTAATATGGCATATAGCAATACGATGCAGCAGGAAAAAATCAAGAAGTTTGTATATTCAAGGGGTAACTAATACAGCCATCACATGCCAATGGCTGAGGTAGGGGTACTTTCAAGGCACCTTACAGGCTCAAATGTCTAATCAACCCCCCACCTAAGGTGAATAACTCTTGGGGAGGTTCTTAGGAAGAGATTTTTGGGACTTGGGCTTCATAGGAAGCATATAGGGGTCTAAATATGAAGGTAAAAGTTGACCTGTCAAGGCCATGGATTTGTTGATGTCGGGGCTTAAATTACCTGAAATAGGGGTAACTTTGACCCCTTATAACAAAAGAATGAGGGTAGTTATGCCTTAATCAGACCCGTATTACTTTGGAACATGTCTTAAGGAAGAGTTGTTCATGTTTTAATATGGCATATATCATTAGGAGGCAGCAGGAAAAATTCAAGAAGTTTGTATATTCAAGGGGTAACGAATACAGCCATCGCATGCCAATGGCTGAGGTAGGGGTACTTTCAAGGCACCTTACAGGCTCAAATGTCTAATTAACCCCCCCCCCCCCCCCCCCACCTAAGGTGAATAACTCTTGGGAAGGTTCTTAGGAAGAGATAGTCAGGACTTGGGCTTCATAGGAAGCATATAGGGGTCTAAATATGAAGGTAAAAGTTGACCTGTCAAGGCCATGGATTTGTTGATGTCGGGGCTTAAATTACCTGAAATAGGGGTAAATTTGACACCTTATAACAAAAGAATGAGGTTAGTTATGCCTTAATCAGACCCATATTACTTTAGAACATGTCTTGGGGAAGAGTTATTCATGTTTTAATATGGCAGATAGCAATACGATGCAGCAGGAAAAAATCAAGAAGTTTGTATATTCAAGGGGTAACTAATACAGCCATCACATGCCAATGGCTGAGGTAGGGGTACTTTCAAGGCACCTTACAGGCTCAAATGTCTAATCAACCCCCCACCTAAGGTGAATAACTCTTGGGGAGGTTCTTAGGAAGAGATTTTTGGGACTTGGGCTTCATAGGAAGCATATAGGGGTCTAAATATGAAGGTAAGAGTTGACCTGTCAAGGCCATGGATTTGTTGATGTCGGGGCTCAAAATACCTGAAATAGGGGTAACTTTGACCCCTTATAACAAAAGAATGAGGTTAGTTATGCCTTAATCAGACCCATATTACTTTAGAACATGTCTTAAGGAAGAATTATTCATGTTTTAATATGGCATATATCATTAGGAGGCAGCAGGAAAAATTCATGAAGTTTGTATATTCAAGGGGTAACCAATACTGCCATTGCATGCCAATGGCTGAGGTAGGGGTACTTTCAAGGCACCTTACAGGCTCAAATGTCTAATTAACCCCCCACCTAAGATAAATAACTCTTGGGAAGGTTCTTAGGAAGGGATATCCAGGACTTGGGCTTCATAGGAGGCATAGGGGTCTATATATGAAGGGTAATAGTTGACCTGTCAAGGCCATGGATTTGTTGATGTCGGGGCTTAAAATACCTGAAATAGGGGTAACTTTGACCCCTTATAACAAGAGAATGAGGGTAGTTATGCCTTATTTAGACCCGTATTACTTTAGAACATGTCTTAAGGAAGAGTTATTCATGTTTTAATATGGCATATATCATTATGAGGCAGCAGGAAAAATTCAAGAAGTTTGTATATTCAAGGGGTAACTAATAGAGCCATCGCATGCCAATGGCTGAGGTAGGGGTACTTTCAAGGCCCCTTACAGGCTCAAATGCCTAGTTAAACCCCCACCTAAGGTGAATAACTCTTGGGGAGGTTTTTAGGAAGAGATACTTAGGACTTGGGCTTCATACGATGCATATAGGGGTCTAAATATGAAGGTAAAAGTTGACCTGTCAAGGCCATTGATTTGTTGATGTCGGGGCTTAAAATACCTGAAATAGGGGTAACTTTGACCCCTTATAACAAAAGAATGAGGTTAGTTATGCCTTAATCAGACCCATATTACTTTAGAACATGTCTTAAGGAAGAATTATTCATGTTTTAATATGGCATATATCATTAGGAGGCAGCAGGAAAAATTCATGAAGTTTGTATATTCAAGGGGTAACCAATACTGCCATTGCATGCCAATGGCTGAGGTAGGGGTACTTTCAAGGCACCTTACAGGCTCAAATGTCTAATTAACCCCCCACCTAAGATAAATAACTCTTGGGA
Source organism: Maea johnstoni (assembly GCA_963942565.1). Lineage (NCBI taxonomy): Eukaryota > Metazoa > Annelida > Polychaeta > Spionida > Magelonidae > Maea > Maea johnstoni. Next base: position 59,381,304 of record OZ012685.1, on the reverse strand, counting down.
AGGTTCTTAGGAAGGGATATCCAGGACTTGGGCTTCATAGGAGGCATAGGGGTCTATATATGAAGGGTAATAGTTGACCTGTCAAGGCCATGGATTTGTTGATGTCGGGGCTTAAAATACCTGAAATAGGGGTAACTTTGACCCCTTATAACAAGAGAATGAGGGTAGTTATGCCTTATTTAGACCCGTATTACTTTAGAACATGTCTTAAGGAAGAGTTATTCATGTTTTAATATGGCATATATCATTATGAGGCAGCAGGAAAAATTCAAGAAGTTTGTATATTCAAGGGGTAACTAATAGAGCCATCGCATGCCAATGGCTGAGGTAGGGGTACTTTCAAGGCCCCTTACAGGCTCAAATGCCTAGTTAAACCCCCACCTAAGGTGAATAACTCTTGGGGAGGTTTTTAGGAAGAGATACTTAGGACTTGGGCTTCATACGATGCATATAGGGGTCTAAATATGAAGGTAAAAGTTGACCTGTCAAGGCCATTGATTTGTTGATGTCGGGGCTTAAAATACCTGAAATAGGGGTAACTTTGACCCCTTATAACAAAAGAATGAGGGTAGTTATGCCTTAATCAGACCCGTAATACTTTAGAACATGTCTTAAGGAAGAGTTATTCATGTTTTAATATGGCATATATCATTAGGAGGCAGCAGGAAAAATTCAAGAAGTTTGTATATTCAAGGGGTAACTAATACAGCCATCGCATGCCAATGGCTGAGGTAGGGGTACTTTCAAGGCACCTTAAAGGCTCAAATGTCTAATTAATCCCCCACCTAAGGTGAATAACTCTTTGGGAGGTTCTTAGGAAGAGATATTTAGGACTTGGGCTTCATAGGAAGCATATAGGGGTCTAAATATGAAGGTAAAAGTTGACCTGTCAAGGCCATGGATTTGTTGATGTCGGGGCTTAAAATACCTGAAATAGGGGTAACTTTGACCCCTTATAACAAAAGAATGAGGGTAGTTATGCCTTAATCAGACCCGTATTACTTTGGAACATGTCTTAAGGAAGAGTTAATTATGTTTTAATATGGCATATATCATTAGGAGGCAGCAGGAAAAATTCAAGAAGTTTGTATATTCAAGGGGTAACTAATACAGCCATCACATGCCAATGGCTGAGGTAGGGGTACTTTCAAGGCACCTTACAGGCTCAAATGTCTAATCAACCCCCCTCCTAAGGTAAATAACTCTTGGGGTGGTTCTTAGGAAGAGATATTTAGGACTTGGGCTTCATAGGAAGCATATAGGGGTCTAAATATGAAGGTAAGAGTTGACCTGTCAAGGCCATGGATTTGTTGATGTCGGGGCTCAAAATACCTGAAATAGGGGTAACTTTGACCCCTTATAACAAAAGAATGAGGTTAGTTATGCCTTAATCAGACCCATATTACTTTAGAACATGTCTTAATGAAGAGTTATTCATGTTTTAATATGGCATATATCATTAGGAGGCAGCAGGAAAAATTCAAGAAGTTTGTATATTCAAGGGGTAACCAATACTGCCATTGCATGCCAATGGCTGAGGTAAGGGTACTTTCAAGGCACCTTACAGGCTCAAATATCTAATTAACCCCCCACCTAAGATAAATAACTCTTGGGAATGTTCTTAGGAAGGGATATCCAGGACTTGGGCTTCATAGGAGGCATAGGGGTCTAGATATGAAGGGTAATAGTTGACCTGTCAAGGCCATGGATTTGTTGATGTCGGGGCTTAACATACCTGAAATAGGGGTAACTTTGACCCCTTATAACAAAAGAATGAGGTTAGTTATGCCTTAATTAGACCCGTATTACTTTAGAACATGTCTTAAGGAAGAGTTATTCATGTTTTAATATGGCATATATCATTAGGAGGCAGCAGGAAAAATTCAAGAAGTTTGTATATTTAAGGGGTAACTAATACAGCCATTGCATGCCAATCGCTGAGGTAGGGGTACTTTCAAGGCACCTGACCCGCTCAAATGTCTAATCAACCCCCCACCTAAGGTAAATAACTCTTGGGAAGGTTCTTAGGAAGGGATATCCAGGACTTGGGCTTCATAGGAGGCATAGGGGTCTAGATATGAAGGGTAATAGTTGACCTGTCAAGGCCATGGATTTGTTGATGTCGGGGCTTAAAATACCTGAAATAGGGGTAACTTTGACACCTTATAACAAAAGAATGAGGTTAGTTATGCCTTAATCAGACCCATATTACTTTAGAACATGTCTTGGGGAAGAGTTATTCATGTTTTAATATGGCATATAGCAATAGGAGGCATCAGGAAAAATTCAAGAAGTTTGTATATTCAAGGGGTAATTAATACAGCCATTGCATGCCAATGGCTGAGGTAGGGGTACTTTCAAGGCACCTTACAGGCTCAAATGTCTAATTAACCCCCGACCTAAGGTGAATCACTCTTGGGAAGGTTTTTAGGAAGAGATATTTAGGACTTGGGCTTCATAGGAGGCGTAGGGGTCTATATATGAAGGGTAAAAGTTGACCTGTCAAGGCCATGGATTTGTTGATGTCGGGGCTCAAAATACCTGAAATAGGGGTAACTTTGACCCCTTATAACAAAAGAATGAGGTTAGTTATGCCTTAATCAGAACCATATTACTTTAGAACATGTCTTAAGGAAGAGTTATTCATGTTTTAATATGGCATATATCATTAGGAGGCAGCAGGAAAAATTCAAGAAGTTTGTATACTGTATACCGTGTTAATATTGCGCATATAAAGTAATGCGCTCATCACATAACGGCCTTTGATGCGCAGTTTAATTATTGCGCATCGATAACCTCCAGCTCAAGCTGTGCGAGGGGGCCAAGGGTATGCAACCTACCCGACTTAAGGAAAGAGTGGCGCTGCTATAGTCAAGCTGGCCAGCCCCTTAGGAATGCTAGATGCTACCGGTATTATAGGCAAGTGCAATCTTTATGTTGTCACCGGCCACGAACAGTGTTACCTTGGTTGCAATCAGTAACTCTGATTATAGACCTGGTTCGTGTCTCTATCAGGCCATCCTTTTTGTTTCTTGATGTTTCTGCTTTTGGCCTTTCCGAGACACGGTACCGCACAATAGTAAAAATCTGCCGTCAGTCCGGTGAATTCACCGGAGTGAATTTCTCGCGTTTATAGGCGAGTGTAACGGCCAGACTTATACCAATGAATTAAGTACATCTTTGACTAGAGTATTTGCCCTAAGTCGGCAGGTGACAATGGTTGGAATGTTTTATAATCTTAGAAAGAAGTTCTGAAGCGGCAATTTCCGCCATTTTAAATTTCCACTGTGTGCTTAGGCCTGACTAATCGAGCACCTGCCAAGACATTAGGAGCGTCTGTTCGCATATAACAGACGCTCCTAATGTCTTGGCAGGTGCTCGATTAGTCAGGCCTAAGCACACAGTGGAAATTTAAAATGGCGGAAATTGCCGCTTCAGAACTTCTTTCTCAGATTATAAAACATTCCAACCATTGTCACCTGCCGACTTAGGGCAAATACTCTAGTCAAAGATGTACTTAATTCATTGGTATAAGTCTGGCCGTTACACTCGCCTATAAACGCGAGAAATTCACTCCGGTGAATTCACCGGACTGACGGCAGATTTTTACTATTGTGCGGTACCGTGTCTCGGAAAGGCCAATAGCAGAAACATCAAGAAACAAAAAGGATGGCCTGATAGAGACACGAACCGGGTCTACTCTGATTAGTGCTAACCGGCATGTTTGACTACTCGCGAGTGTGCAAGTTGTCTACATCGTAATTGAACTCAGTACTAGCAGAGGTCGCGAAGGGTCTTTATGTTGAATGACAAGCCATCATATCAGTGTGTTTAATGATACAAGCATAGGGATCCAATATCCAAACTATAGTGCGCAGTTTAAAAAATGCGGACTCTATGGGTGCGCAAAGTACGCATTAATTAAACTGCCACAATATTAACACGGTATACAGTATTTAAGGGGTAACTAATACAGCCATTGCGTGCCAATCGCTGAGGTAGGGGTACTTTCAAGGCACCTGACAGGCTCAAATGTCTAATCAACCCCCCACCTAAGGTAAATAACTCTTGGGAAGGTTCTTAGGAAGGGATATCCAGGACTTGGGCTTCATAGGAGGCATAGGGGTCTATATATGAAGGGTAAAAGTTGACCTGTCAAGGCCATGGATTTGTTGATGTCGGGGCTTAAAATACCTGAAATAGGGGTAAATTTGACCCCTTATAACAAAGGAATGAGGGTAGTTATGCCTTAATCAGACCCGTATTACTTTAGAACATGTCGTAAGGAAGAGTTATTCATGTTTTAATATGGCATATATCATTAGGAGGCAGCAGGACAAATTCAAGAAGTTTGTATATTCAAGGCGTAACTAATACAGCCATCGCATGCCAATGGCTGAGGTAGGGATACTTTTGTGGCCCCTTACAGGCTCAAATGCCCAAGTAACCCCCCACCTAAGGTGAATAACTCTTGGGAAGGTTCTTAGAAAGAGATATCTAGGACTTGGGCTTCATGGGAGGCAAAGGGGTCTAGATATGAAGGGCAATAGTTGACCTGTCAAGGCCATGGATTTGTTGATGTCGGGGCTTAAAATACCTGAAATAGGGGTAACTTTGACCCCTTATAACAAAAGAATGAGGTTAGTTATGCCTTAATCAGACCCATATTACTTTAGAACATGTCTTAAGGAAGAGTTATTCATGTTTTAATATGGCATATATCATTAGGAGGCAGCAGGAAAAATTCAAGAAGTTTGTATATTCAAGGGGTAACCAATACTGCCATTGCATGCCAATGGCTGAGGTAGGGGTACTTTCAAGGCACCTTACAGGCTCAAATATCTAATTAACCCCCCACCTAAGGTTAATAACTCTTGGGAAGGTTCTTAGGAAGGGATATCCAGGACTTGGGCTTCATAGGAGGCATAGGGGTCTATATATGAAGGGTAATAGTTGACCTGTCAAGGCCATGGATTTGTTGATGCCGGGGCTTAAAATACCTGAAATAGGGGTAACTTTGACCCCTTATAACAAAAGAATGAGGGTAGTTATGCCTTCATTAGACCCGTATTACTTTAGAACATGTCTTAAGGAAGAGCTATTCATGTTTTAATATGGCATATATCATTAGGAGGCAGCAGGAAAAATTCAAGAAGTTTGTATATTTAAGGGGTAACTAATACAGCCATTGCGTGCCAATCGCTGAGGTAGGGGTACTTTCAAGGCACCTGACAGGCTCAAATGTCTAATCAACCCCCCACCTAAGGTGAATAACTCTTGGGAAGGTTCTTAGAAAGAGATATCTAGGACTTGGGCTTCATAGGAGGCATAGGGGTCTATATATGAAGGGCAATAGTTGACCTGTCAAGGCCATGGATTTGTTGATGTCGGGGCTTAAAATACCTGAAATAGGGGTAACTTTGACCCCTTATAACAAAAGAATGAGGGTAGTTATGCCTTAATCATACCCGTAATACTTTAGAACATGTCTTAAGGAAGAGTTATTCATGTTTTAATATGGCATATATCATTAGGAAGCAGCAGGAAAAATTCAAGAAGTTTGTATATTCAAGGGGTAACCAATACTGCCATCGCATGCCAATGGCTCAGGTAGGGGTACTTTCAAGGCACCTCACAGGCTCAAATGTCTAATTAACCCCCCACATAAGGTAAATAACTCTTGGGAAGGTTCTTAGAAAGGGATATCCAGGACTTGGGCTTCATAGGAGGCATAGGGGTCTATATATGAAGGATAATAGTTGACCTGTCAAGGCCATGGATTTGTTGATGTCGGGGCTTAAAATACCTGAAATAGGGGTAACTTTGACCCCTTATAACAAAGGAATGAGGGTAGTTATGCCTTAATCAGACCCGTATTACTTTAGAACATGTCTTAAGGAAGAGTTATCCATGTTTTAATATGGCATATATCATTAGGAGGCAGCAGGAAAAATTCAAGAAGTTTGTATATTTAAGGGGTAACTAATACAGCCATTGCGTGCCAATCGCTGAGGTAGGGGTACTTTCAAGGGACCTTACAGGCTCAAATGTCTAATTAACCCCCCACCTAAGGTAAATAACTCTTGGGAAGGTTCTTAGGAAGGGATATCCAGGACTTGGGCTTCATAGGAGGCGTAGGGGTCTATATATGAAGGGTAAAAGTTGACCTGTCAAGGCCATGGATTTGTTGATGTCGGGGCTTAAAATACCTGAAATAGGGGTAACTTTGACCCCTTATAACAAAAGAATGAGGGTAGTTATGCCTTAATCAGACTCTTATTACTTTAGAACATGTCTTAAGGAAAAGTTATTCATGTTTTAATATGGCATATATCATTAGGAGGCAGCAGGAAAAATTCAAGAAGTTTGTATATTCAAGGGGTAACTAATAGAGCCATCGCATGCCAATGGCTGAGGTAGGGGTACTTTCAAGGCACCTTACAGGCTCAAATGTCTAATTAACCCCCCACCTAAGGTGAATAACTCTTGGGGAGGTTCTTAGGAAGAGATATTTAGGACTGGGGCTTCATAGGAAGCATATAGGGGTCTAAATATGAAGGTAAAAGTTGACCTGTCAAGGCCATGGATTTGTTGATGTCGGGGCTTAAAATACCTGAAATAGGGGTAACTTTGACACCTTATAACAAAAGAATGACGGTAGATATGCCTTAATCAGACCCGTATTACTTTAGAACATGTCTTAAGGAAGAGTTATTCATGTTTTAATATGGCATATATCATTAGGAGGCAGCAGGAAAAATTCAAGAAGTTTGTATATTCAAGGGGTAACGAATACAGCCATCGCATGCCAATGGCTGAGGTAGGGGTACTTTCAAGGCACCTTACAGGCTCAAATGTCTAATTAACCCCCCACCTAAGGTGAATAACTCTTGGGAGGGTTCTTAGGAAGAGATATTTAGGACTTGTGCTTCATAGGAAGCATAAAGGGGTCTAAATATGAAGGTATAAGTTGACCTGTCAAGGCCATGGATTTGTTGATGTCGGGGCTTAAATTACCTGAAATAGGGGTAACTTTGACCCCTTATAACAAAAGAATGAGGGTAGTTATGCCTTAATCAGACTCTTATTACTTTAGAACATGTCTTAAGGAAAAGTTATTCATGTTTTAATATGGCATATATCATTAGGAGGCAGCAGGAAAAATTCAAGAAGTTTGTATATTCAAGGGGTAACTAATAGAGCCATCGCATGCCAATGGCTGAGGTAGGGGTACTTTCAAGGCACCTTACAGGCTCAAATGTCTAATTAACCCCCCACCTAAGGTGAATAACTCTTGGGGAGGTTCTTAGGAAGAGATATTTAGGACTGGGGCTTCATAGGAAGCATAAAGGGGTCTAAATATGAAGGTATAAGTTGACCTGTCAAGGCCATGGATTTGTTGATGTCGGGGCTTAAATTACCTGAAATAGGGGTAACTTTGACACCTTATAACAAAAGAATGAGGTTAGTTATGCCTTAATCAGACCCATATTACTTTAGAACATGTCTTAGGGAAGAGTTATTCATGTTTTAATATGGCATATATCATTAGGAGGCAGCAGGATAAATCAAGAAGTTTGTATACTGTATAAAGGGTAATGTTAACATGTGCTTAATCTTCCCGAATTTACCGAATGGGTTTAAGACGGGAACAATAAAAACGTTATCTTTAATCATTTTTGTTGGTATGCTGGGGCAAGTGATGTTCGTATTCAGATTGAGTAATACAGCCGTATTTTTAAGTAATTCGCTTGCCCAGCAGATGGCGACTTATGTTATCTGAATAGTGGCGGTTTTATGTCTAAAAGTCAACAAATAACGATACACAGTGAAACATATTCATTTGGCTAAAACATTTATGACAGCAAGTGAGTAGTAACTCACAATCATATCAAACAGACATTTTAAAGCTGTCCAGTATAAGGCGCCCCATGTATTAATGGATAAATTCAGGCGGACTGATAATTTGAGTGTATTCTAGTACTGTTTGCAGTACTCACAAAGTTTCTCAACCTGCCCACGAACCGGTCCGACTTGGATTTATGCTGCTTTAATTGCTATTAATGCGCAGAACAATAGAGCCAGCCATGTCAGCTCAATTGAGCTCGGATGGCTTTGTTGTTCACCACGGTACATTCAGTGCATACAACATTCGTCTGCACTAATAGATTCAGAAGCGAAAACACACACTTTCGGTAAATTTAATATCAGTGCAGCCATGTGCAGGACGGGGAATAAAAAAACGGGAAAAAGTAGAAAAGATCATTTTTCGGGAAATAAAAGTCCCGGGAAATATACCCTTTATACAGTATTTAAGGGGTAACTAATACAGCCATCACATGCCAATGGCTGAGGTAAGGGTACTTTCAAGGCACCTTACAGGCTCAAATGCCCAAGTAACCCCCCACTTAAGGTAGATAACTCTTGGGGAGGTTCTTAGGAAGAATATCTAGGACTTGGGCTTCATAGGAGGCATAGGGGTCTATTTATGAAGGGTAATAGTTGACCTGTCAAGGCCATTGATTTGTTGATGTCGGGGCTTAAAATACCTGAAATAGGGGTAACTTTGACCCCTTATAACAAAAGAATGAGGGTAGTTATGCCTTAATCATACCCGTATTACTTTAGAACATGTCTTAAGGAAGAGTTAGTCATGTTTTAATATGGCATATATCATTAGGAGGCAGCAGGAAAAATTCAAGAAATTTGTATATTCAAGGGGTAACCAATACTGCCATCGCATGCCAATGGCTCAGGTAAGGGTACTTTCAAGGCACCTTACAGGCTCAAATGTCTAATTAACCCCCCACATAAGGTAAATAACTCTTGGGAATGTTCTTAGGAAGGGATATCCAGGACTTGGGCTTCATAGGAGGCATAGGGGTCTATATATGAAGGGTAATAGTTGACCTGTCAAGGCCATGGATTTGTTGATGTCGGGGCTTAAAATACCTGAAATAGGGGTAACTTTGACCCCTTATAACAAAAGAATGAGGGTAGTTATGCCTTAATCAGACCCGTATTACTTTAGAACATGTCTTAAGGAAGAGGTATTCATGTTAAAATATGGCATATATCATTAGGAGGCAGCAGGAAAAATTCAAGAAGTTTGTATATTTAAGGGGTAACTAATACAGCCATTGCGTGCCAATCGCTGAGGTAGGGGTACTTTCAAGGGACCTTACAGACTCAAATGTCTAATTAACCCCCCACCTAAGATTAATAACTCTTGGGAAGGTTCTTAGGAAGGGATATTTAGGACTTGGGCTTCATAGGAGGCATAGGGGTCTATATATGAAGAGTAATAGTTGACCTGTCAAGGCCATGGATTTGTTGATGTTGGGGCTCAAAATACCTGAAATAGGGGTAACTTTGACACCTTATAACAAAAGAATGAGGTTAGTTATGCCTCGATCAGACCCATATTACTTTGGAACATGTCTTAAGGAAGAGTTATTCATGTTTTAATATGGCATATATCATTATGAGGCAGCAGGAAAAATTCAAGAAGTTTGTATATTCAAGGGGTAACGAATACAGCCATCGCATGCCAATGGCTGAGGTAGGGGTACTTTCAAGGCACCTTACAGGCTCAAATGTCTAATTAACCCCCCACCTAAGGTGAATAACTCTTGGGAAGGTTCTTAGGAAGAGATATTTAGGACTTGGGCTTCATAGGAAGCATAAAGGAGTCTAAATATGAAGGTAAAAGTTGACCTGTCAAGGCCATGGAATTGTTGATGTCGGGGCTTAAATTACCTAAAATAGTGGTAACTTTGACACCTTATAACAAAAGAATGAGGTTAGTTATGCCTTAATCAGACCCATATTACTTTAGAACATGTCTTAGGGAAGAGTTATTCATGTTTTAATATGGCATATATCATTAGGAGGCAGCAGGAAAAATTCAAGAAGTTTGTATATTTAAGGGGTAACTAATATACCGTAATTTCGCGTGTATAAGACGCACCCATCTATAAGACGCACCCCTTGTTCAGGCCTTTAAAATGATGTATAGACCTTAGCTTTGTGTATAGAGCGCACCCCCTTTTCAGAAATAGTGTGGTAGTTCAACTGCTCATGAATAACGCTAGAAAACCAGTATAAAGCATTTCGAAATGAGTGAAAGGTGACATAACTTTGACAGCAATGCTCATCACTCTGCGTCAGCGCTTGATACCAATTGTCCTAGGGATGATATTAATTGTAATCATTACATTTCAACGGCAAGTCGTACTGAAATCACAATTCGTAAATGATAGGCATTGTCTTTATAACTGTAATTAGGTGAAATGACCTGCCTGTTTGGACGAATCCAGGTAGAGCTGAATTCAGGGTCATCGATTTCGGATTTCTATGTGGCCTGGGGACTTGATGTAAATTGCCCTAGATCCCTAGCTTTGTGTATAAGACGCACCCCCGATTTGAGCCTAAAGATTCATGTAAAAAAGTGCGTCTTATACACGCGAAATTACGGTAGTCATTGCGTACCAATGGCTGAGGTAGGGGTACTTTCGTGGCCCCTTACAGGCTCAAATGCCCAAGTAACCCCCCACTTAAGGTAGATAACTCTTGGGGGGAGGTTCTTAGGAAGAAATATCTAGGACTTGGGCTTCATAGGAGGCATAGGGGTCTATTTATGAAGGGTAATAGTTGACCTGTCAAGGCCATTGATTTGTTGATGTCGGGGCTTAAAATACCTGAAATAGGGGTAACTTTGACCCCTTATAACAAAAGAATGAGGGTAGTTATGCCTTAATCATACCCGTATTACTTTAGAACATGTCTTAAGAAAGAGTTATTCATGTTTTAATATGGCATATATCATTAGGAGGCAGCAGGAAAAATTCAAGAAGTTTGTATATTCAAGGGGTAACTAATACAGCCATCGCATGCCAATGGCTAAGGTAGGGGTACTTTCAAGGCACCTTACAGGCTCAAATGTCTAATTAACCCCCCACCTAAGGTGAATAACTCTTGGGAAGGTTCTTAGGAAGGGATATCCAGGACTTGGGCTTCATAGGAGGCATAGGGGTCTATATATGAAGGGTAATAGTTGACCTGTCAAGGCCATGGATTTGTTGATGTCGGGGCTTAAAATACCTGAAATAGGGGTAACTTTGACCCCTTATAACATAAGAATGAGGGTAGTTATGCCTTAATCATACCCGTATTACTTTAGAACATGTCTTAAGAAAGAGTTATTCATGTTTTAATATGGCATATATCATTAGGAGGCAGCAGGAAAAATTCAAGAAGTTTGTATATTCAAGGGGTAACTAATACAGCCATCACATGCCAATGGCTGAGGTAAGGGTACTTTCAAGGCACCTTACAGGCTCAAATGCCCAAGTAACCCCCCACTTAAGGTAGATAACTCTTGGGGAGGTTCTTAGGAAGAATATCTAGGACTTGGGCTTCATAGGAGGCATAGGGGTCTATTTATGAAGGGTAATAGTTGACCTGTCAAGGCCATTGATTTGTTGATGTCGGGGCTTAAAATACCTGAAATAGGGGTAACTTTGACCCCTTATAACAAAAGAATGAGGGTAGTTATGCCTTAATCAGACTCTTATTACTTTAGAACATGTCTTAAGGAAGAGTTATTCATGTTTTAATATGGCATATATCATTAGGAGGCAGCAGGAAAAATTCAAGAAGTTTGTATATTCAAGGGGTAACTAATACAGCCATCGCATGCCAATGGCTGAGGTAGGGGTACTTTCAAGGCACCTTACAGGCTCAAATGTCTAATCAACCCCCAACATAAGGTAAATAACTCTTGGGGAAGTTCTTAGGAAGAGATATCCAGGACTTGGGCTTCATAGGAAGCATATAGGGGTCTAAATATGAAGGTAAAAGTTGACCTGTCAAGGCCATGGATTTGTTGATGTCGGGGCTTAAAATACCTGAAATAGGGGTAACTTTGACACCTTATAACAAAAGAATGACGGTAGTTATGCCTTAATCAGACCCGTATTACTTTAGAACATGTCTTAAGGAAGAGTTATTCATGTTTTAATATGGCATATATCATTAGGAGGCAGCAGGAAAAATTCAGGAAGTTTGTATATTCAAGGGGTAACGAATACAGCCATCGCATGCCAATGGCTGAGGTAGGGGTACTTTCAAGGCACCTTACAGGCTCAAATGTCTAATTAACCCCCCACCTAAGGTGAATAACTCTTGGGAGGGTTCTTAGGAAGAGATATTTAGGACTTGTGCTTCATAGGAAGCATAAAGGGGTCTAAATATGAAGGTATAAGTTGACCTGTCAAGGCCATGGATTTGTTGATGTCGGGGCTTAAATTACCTGAAATAGTGGTAACTTTGACACCTTATAACAAAAGAATGAGGTTAGTTATGCCTTAATCAGACCCATATTACTTTAGAACATGTCTTAGGGAAGAGTTATTCATGTTTTAATATGGCATATATCATTAGGAGGCAGCAGGAAAAATTCAAGAAGTTTGTATATTTAAGGGGTAACTAATATACCGTAATTTCGCGTGTATAAGACGCACCCATCTATAAGACGCACCCCTTGTTCAGGCCTTTAAAATGATGTATAGACCTTAGCTTTGTGTATAGAGCGCACCCCCTTTTCAGAAATAGTGTGGTAGTTCAACTGCTCATGAATAACGCTAGAAAACCAGTATAAAGCATTTCGAAATGAGTGAAAGGTGACATAACTTTGACAGCAATGCTCATCACTCTGCGTCAGCGCTTGATACCAATTGTCCTAGGGATGATATTAATTGTAATCATTACATTTCAACGGCAAGTCGTACTGAAATCACAATTCGTAAATGATAGGCATTGTCTTTATAACTGTAATTAGGTGAAATGACCTGCCTGTTTGGACGAATCCAGGTAGAGCTGAATTCAGGGTCATCGATTTCGGATTTCTATGTGGCCTGGGGACTTGATGTAAATTGCCCTAGATCCCTAGCTTTGTGTATAAGACGCACCCCCGATTTGAGCCTAAAGATTCATGTAAAAAAGTGCGTCTTATACACGCGAAATTACGGTAGTCATTGCGTACCAATGGCTGAGGTAGGGGTACTTTCGTGGCCCCTTACAGGCTCAAATGCCCAAGTAACCCCCCACTTAAGGTAGATAACTCTTGGGGGGAGGTTCTTAGGAAGAAATATCTAGGACTTGGGCTTCATAGGAGGCATAGGGGTCTATTTATGAAGGGTAATAGTTGACCTGTCAAGGCCATTGATTTGTTGATGTCGGGGCTTAAAATACCTGAAATAGGGGTAACTTTGACCCCTTATAACAAAAGAATGAGGGTAGTTATGCCTTAATCATACCCGTATTACTTTAGAACATGTCTTAAGAAAGAGTTATTCATGTTTTAATATGGCATATATCATTAGGAGGCAGCAGGAAAAATTCAAGAAGTTTGTATATTCAAGGGGTAACTAATACAGCCATCGCATGCCAATGGCTAAGGTAGGGGTACTTTCAAGGCACCTTACAGGCTCAAATGTCTAATTAACCCCCCACCTAAGGTGAATAACTCTTGGGAAGGTTCTTAGGAAGGGATATCCAGGACTTGGGCTTCATAGGAGGCATAGGGGTCTATATATGAAGGGTAATAGTTGACCTGTCAAGGCCATGGATTTGTTGATGTCGGGGCTTAAAATACCTGAAATAGGGGTAACTTTGACCCCTTATAACATAAGAATGAGGGTAGTTATGCCTTAATCATACCCGTATTACTTTAGAACATGTCTTAAGAAAGAGTTATTCATGTTTTAATATGGCATATATCATTAGGAGGCAGCAGGAAAAATTCAAGAAGTTTGTATATTCAAGGGGTAACTAATACAGCCATCGCATGCCAATGGCTAAGGTAGGGGTACTTTCAAGGCACCTTACAAGCTCAAATGTCTAATTAACCCCCCACCTAAGGTGAATAACTCTTGGGAAGGTTCTTAGGAAGGGATATCCAGGACTTGGGCTTCATAGGAGGCATAGGGGTCTATATATGAAGGGTAATAGTTGACCTGTCAAGGCCATGGATTTGTTGATGTCGGGGCTTAAAATACCTGAAATAGGGGTAACTTTGACCCCTTATAACAAAAGAATGAGGGTAGTTATGCCTTAATCAGACTCTTATTACTTTGGAACATGTCTTAAGGAAGAGTTATTCATGTTTTAATATGGCATATATCATTAGGAGGCAGCAGGAAAAATTCAAGAAGTTTGTATATTCAAGGGGTAACTAATACAGCCATCGCATGCCAATGGCTGAGGTAGGGGTACTTTCAAGGCACCTGACAGGCTCAAATGTCTAATCAACCCCCAACATAAGGTAAATAACTCTTGGGGAAGTTCTTAGGAAGAGATATCCAGGACTTGGGCTTCATAGGAAGCATATAGGGGTCTAAATATGAAGGTAAAAGTTGACCTGTCAAGGCCATGGATTTGTTGATGTCGGGGCTTAAAATACCTGAAATAGGGGTAACTTTGACACCTTATAACAAAAGAATGAGGTTAGTTATGCCTTAATCAGACCCATATTACTTTAGAACATGTCTTAGGGAAGAGTTATTCATGTTTTAATATGGCATATATCATTAGGAGGCAGCAGGAAAAATTCAAGAAGTTTGTATATTTAAGGGGTAACTAATATACCGTAATTTCGCGTGTATAAGACGCACCCATCTATAAGACGCACCCCTTGTTCAGGCCTTTAAAATGATGTATAGACCTTAGCTTTGTGTATAGAGCGCACCCCCTTTTCAGAAATAGTGTGGTAGTTCAACTGCTCATGAATAACGCTAGAAAACCAGTATAAAGCATTTCGAAATGAGTGAAAGGTGACATAACTTTGACAGCAATGCTCATCACTCTGCGTCAGCGCTTGATACCAATTGTCCTAGGGATGATATTAATTGTAATCATTACATTTCAACGGCAAGTCGTACTGAAATCACAATTCGTAAATGATAGGCATTGTCTTTATAACTGTAATTAGGTGAAATGACCTGCCTGTTTGGACGAATCCAGGTAGAGCTGAATTCAGGGTCATCGATTTCGGATTTCTATGTGGCCTGGGGACTTGATGTAAATTGCCCTAGATCCCTAGCTTTGTGTATAAGACGCACCCCCGATTTGAGCCTAAAGATTCATGTAAAAAAGTGCGTCTTTTACACGCGAAGTTACGGTAGTCATTGCGTGCCAATGGCTGAGGTAGGGGTACTTTCGTGGCCCCTTACAGGCTCAAATGCCCAAGTAACCCCCCACTTAAGGTAGATAACTCTTGGGGGGAGGTTCTTAGGAAGAAATATCTAGGACTTGGGCTTCATAGGAGGCATAGGGGTCTATTTATGAAGGGTAATAGTTGACCTGTCAAGGCCATTGATTTGTTGATGTCGGGGCTTAAAATACCTGAAATAGGGGTAACTTTGACCCCTTATAACAAAAGAATGAGGGTAGTTATGCCTTAATCATACCCGTATTACTTTAGAACATGTCTTAAGAAAGAGTTATTCATGTTTTAATATGGCATATATCATTAGGAGGCAGCAGGAAAAATTCAAGAAGTTTGTATATTCAAGGGGTAACTAATACAGCCATCGCATGCCAATGGCTAAGGTAGGGGTACTTTCAAGGCACCTTACAGGCTCAAATGTCTAATTAACCCCCCACCTAAGGTGAATAACTCTTGGGAAGGTTCTTAGGAAGGGATATCCAGGACTTGGGCTTCATAGGAGGCATAGGGGTCTATATATGAAGGGTAATAGTTGACCTGTCAAGGCCATGGATTTGTTGATGTCGGGGCTTAAAATACCTGAAATAGGGGTAACTTTGACCCCTTATAACAAAAGAATGAGGGTAGTTATGCCTTAATCAGACTCTTATTACTTTAGAACATGTCTTAAGGAAGAGTTATTCATGTTTTAATATGGCATATATCATTAGGAGGCAGCAGGAAAAATTCAAGAAGTTTGTATATTCAAGGGGTAACTAATACAGCCATCGCATGCCAATGGCTGAGGTAGGGGTACTTTCAAGGCACCTGACAGGCTCAAATGTCTAATCAACCCCCAACATAAGGTAAATAACTCTTGGGGAAGTTCTTAGGAAGAGATATCCAGGACTTGGGCTTCATAGGAAGCATATAGGGGTCTAAATATGAAGGTAAAAGTTGACCTGTCAAGGCCATGGATTTGTTGATGTCGGGGCTTAAAATACCTGAAATAGGGGTAACTTTGACACCTTATAACAAAAGAATGAGGGTAGTTATGCCTTAATCAGACCCGTATTACTTTAGAACATGCCTTAAGGAAGAGTTATTCATGTTTTAATATGGCATATATCAATAGGAGGCAGCAGGAAAAATTCAAGAGGTTTGTATATTCAAGGGGTAACCAATACTGCCATCGCATGCCAATGGCTGAGGTAGGGGTACTTTCAAGGCACCTGACAGGCTCAAATGTCTAATAAACCCCCCACCTAAGGTAAATAACTCTTGGGAAGGTTCTTAGGTTCTTAGGTTCTTAGGAAGGGATATCCAGGACTTGGGCTTCATAGGAGGCATAGGGGTCTAAATATGAAAAATTCAAGAAGTTTGTATATTCAAGGGGTAACCAATACTGCCATCGCATGCCAATGGCTGAGGTAGGGGTACTTTCAAGGCACCTTATAGGCTCAAATGTCTAATTAACCCCCCACCTAAGGTGAATAACTCTTGGAAAGGTTCATAGGAAGGGATATCCTGGACTTGGGCTTCATAGGAGGCATAGGGGTCTAAATATGAAGGTAAAAGCTGACCTGGCTTAAAATACCTGAAATAGGGGTAACTTTGACCCCTTATAACAAAAGAATGAGGGTAGTTATGCCTTAATCAGACCCGTATTACTTTAGAACATGTCTTAGGGAAGAGTTATTCATGTTTTAATATGGCATATATCATTAGGAGGCAGCAGGAAAAATTCAAGAAGTTTGTATATTCAAGGGGTAACTAATACAGCCATCGCATGCCAATGGCTGAGGTAGGGGTACTTTCAAGGCACCTGACAGGCTCAAATGTCTAATCAACCCCCCACCTAAGGTAAATAACTCTTGGGAAGGTTCTTAGGAAGGGATATCCAGGACTTGGGCTTCATAGGAGGCATAGGGGTCTATATATGAAGGGTAATAGTTGACCTGTCAAGGCCATGGATTTGTTGATGTCGGGGCTTAAAATACCTGAAATAGGGGTAACTTTGACCCCTTATAACAAAAGAATGAGGGTAGTTATGCCTTAATCAGACCCGTATTACTTTAGAACATGTCTTAAGGAAGAGTTATTCATGTTTTAATATGGCATATATCATTAGGAGGCAGCAGGAAAAATTCAAGAAGTTTGTATATTCAAGGGGTAACTAATACAGCCATCGCATGCCAATGGCTGAGGTAGGGATACTTTTGTGGCCCCTTACAGGCTCAAATGCCCAAGTAACCCCCCACCTAAGGTGGATAACCCTTGGGAAGGTTCTTAGAAAGAGATATCTAGGACTTGGGCTTCATAGGAGGCATAGGGGTCTAGATATGAAGGGTAATAGTTGACCTGTCAAGGCCATGGATTTGTTGATGTCGGGGCTTAAAATACCTGAAATAGGGGTAACTTTGACCCCTTATAACAAAAGAATGAGGGTAGTTATGCCTTAATCAGACCCGTATTACTTTAGAACATGTCTTAAGGAAGAGTTATTCATGTTTTAATATGGCATATATCATTAGGAGGCAGCAGGAAAAATTCAAGAAGTTTGTATATTTAAGGGGTAACTAATACAGCCATTGCGTGCCAATCGCTGAGGTAGGGGTACTTTCGAGGGACCATACAGGCTCAAATGTCTATTTAACCCCCCACCTAAGGTGAATAACTCTTAGGAAGGTTCTTAGGAAGAGATATTCAGGACTTGGGCTTCATAGGAGGCATAGGGGTCTAGATATGAAGGGTAAAAGTTGACCTGTCAAGGCCATGGATTTGTAGATGTCGGGGCTAAAAATACCTGAAAAAGGGGTAACTTTGACCCCTTATAAAAAAAGAATGAGGGAAGTTATGCCTTAATAAGACCCATATTACTTTAGAACATGTCGTAAGGAAGAGTTATTCATGTTTTAATATGGCATATATTTATAGGGGCCAGCAGGGAAAATTCAAGAAGTTTGTATATTTAAGGGGTAACTAATATAGCCATTGCGTGCCAATGGCTGAGGTAGGGGTACTTTTGTGGCCCCTTACAGGCTCAAATGCCCAAGTAACCCCCGACCTAAGGTAAATAACTCTTGGGAAGGTTCTTAGGAAGAGATATCCAGGACTTGGGCTTCATAGGAGGCATAGGGGTCTATATATTAAGGGTAAAAGTTGACCTGTCAAGGCCATGGATTTGTTGATGTCGGGGCTTAAAATACCTGAAATAGGGGTAACTTTGACCCCTTATAACAAAAGAATGAGGGTAGTTATGCCTTAATCAGACCCGTATTACTTTAGAACATGTCTTAGGGAAGAGTTATTCATGTTTTAATATGGCATATATCATTAGGAGGCAGCAGGAAAAATTCAAGAAGTTTGTATATTCAAGGGGTAACTAATACAGCCATCGCATGCCAATGGCTGAGGTAGGGGTACTTTCAAGGCACCTGACAGGCTCAAATGTCTAATCAACCCCCAACATAAGGTAAATAACTCTTGGGGAAGTTCTTAGGAAGAGATATCCAGGACTTGGGCTTCATAGGAAGCATATAGGGGTCTAAATATGAAGGTAAAAGTTGACCTGTCAAGGCCATGGATTTGTTGATGTCGGGGCTTAAAATACCTGAAATAGGGGTAACTTTGACACCTTATAACAAAAGAATGAGGGTAGTTATGCCTTAATCAGACCCGTATTACTTTAGAACATGCCTTAAGGAAGAGTTATTCATGTTTTAATATGGCATATATCAATAGGAGGCAGCAGGAAAAATTCAAGAGGTTTGTATATTCAAGGGGTAACCAATACTGCCATCGCATGCCAATGGCTGAGGTAGGGGTACTTTCAAGGCACCTGACAGGCTCAAATGTCTAATAAACCCCCCACCTAAGGTAAATAACTCTTGGGAAGGTTCTTAGGTTCTTAGGTTCTTAGGAAGGGATATCCAGGACTTGGGCTTCATAGGAGGCATAGGGGTCTAAATATGAAAAATTCAAGAAGTTTGTATATTCAAGGGGTAACCAATACTGCCATCGCATGCCAATGGCTGAGGTAGGGGTACTTTCAAGGCACCTTATAGGCTCAAATGTCTAATTAACCCCCCACCTAAGGTGAATAACTCTTGGGAAGGTTCATAGGAAGGGATATCCTGGACTTGGGCTTCATAGGAGGCATAGGGGTCTAAATATGAAGGTAAAAGCTGACCTGGCTTAAAATACCTGAAATAGGGGTAACTTTGACCCCTTATAACAAAAGAATGAGGGTAGTTATGCCTTAATCAGACCCGTATTACTTTAGAACATGTCTTAGGGAAGAGTTATTCATGTTTTAATATGGCATATATCATTAGGAGGCAGCAGGAAAAATTCAAGAAGTTTGTATATTCAAGGGGTAACTAATACAGCCATCGCATGCCAATGGCTGAGGTAGGGGTACTTTCAAGGCACCTGACAGGCTCAAATGTCTAATCAACCCCCCACCTAAGGTAAATAACTCTTGGGAAGGTTCTTAGGAAGGGATATCCAGGACTTGGGCTTCATAGGAGGCATAGGGGTCTATATATGAAGGGTAATAGTTGACCTGTCAAGGCCATGGATTTGTTGATGTCGGGGCTTAAAATACCTGAAATAGGGGTAACTTTGACCCCTTATAACAAAAGAATGAGGGTAGTTATGCCTTAATCAGACCCGTATTACTTTAGAACATGTCTTAAGGAAGAGTTATTCATGTTTTAATATGGCATATATCATTAGGAGGCAGCAGGAAAAATTCAAGAAGTGTGTATATTCAAGGGGTAACTAATACAGCCATCGCATGCCAATGGCTGAGGTAGGGATACTTTTGTGGCCCCTTACAGGCTCAAATGCCCAAGTAACCCCCCACCTAAGGTGGATAACCCTTGGGAAGGTTCTTAGAAAGAGATATCTAGGACTTGGGCTTCATAGGAGGCATAGGGGTCTAGATATGAAGGGTAATAGTTGACCTGTCAAGGCCATGGATTTGTTGATGTCGGGGCTTAAAATACCTGAAATAGGGGTAACTTTGACCCCTTATAACAAAAGAATGAGGGTAGTTATGCCTTAATCAGACCCGTATTACTTTAGAACATGTCTTAAGGAAGAGTTATTCATGTTTTAATATGGCATATATCATTAGGAGGCAGCAGGAAAAATTCAAGAAGTTTGTATATTTAAGGGGTAACTAATACAGCCATTGCGTGCCAATCGCTGAGGTAGGGGTACTTTCGAGGGACCATACAGGCTCAAATGTCTATTTAACCCCCCACCTAAGGTGAATAACTCTTAGGAAGGTTCTTAGGAAGAGATATTCAGGACTTGGGCTTCATAGGAGGCATAGGGGTCTAGATATGAAGGGTAAAAGTTGACCTGTCAAGGCCATGGATTTGTAGATGTCGGGGCTAAAAATACCTGAAAAAGGGGTAACTTTGACCCCTTATAAAAAAAGAATGAGGGAAGTTATGCCTTAATAAGACCCATATTACTTTAGAACATGTCGTAAGGAAGAGTTATTCATGTTTTAATATGGCATATATTTATAGGGGCCAGCAGGGAAAATTCAAGAAGTTTGTATATTTAAGGGGTAACTAATATAGCCATTGCGTGCCAATGGCTGAGGTAGGGGTACTTTTGTGGCCCCTTACAGGCTCAAATGCCCAAGTAACCCCCGACCTAAGGTAAATAACTCTTGGGAAGGTTCTTAGGAAGAGATATCCAGGACTTGGGCTTCATAGGAGGCATAGGGGTCTATATATTAAGGGTAAAAGTTGACCTGTCAAGGCCATGGATTTGTTGATGTCGGGGCTTAAAATACCTGAAATAGGGGTAACTTTGACCCCTTATAACAAAAGAATGAGGGTAGTTATGCCTTAATCAGACCCGTATTACTTTAGAACATGTCTTAGGGAAGAGTTATTCATGTTTTAATATGGCATATATCATTAGGAGGCAGCAGGAAAAATTCAAGAAGTTTGTATATTCAAGGGGTAACTAATACAGCCATCGCATGCCAATGGCTAAGGTAGGGGTACTTTCAAGGCACCTGACAGGCTCAAATGTCTAATCAACCCCCCACCTAAGGTAAATAACTCTTGGGAAGGTTCTTAGGAAGGGATATCCAGGACTTGGGCTTCATAGGAGGCATAGGGGTCTAGATATGAAGGGTAAAAGTTGACCTGTCAAGGCCATGGATTTGTAGATGTCGGGGCTAAAAATACCTGAAAAAGGGGTAACTTTGACCCCTTATAAAAAAAGAATGAGGGAAGTTATGCCTTAATAAGACCCATATTACTTTAGAACATGTCGTAAGGAAGAGTTATTCATGTTTTAATATGGCATATATTTATAGGGGCCAGCAGGGAAAATTCAAGAAGTTTGTATATTTAAGGGGTAACTAATATAGCCATTGCGTGCCAATGGCTGAGGTAGGGGTACTTTTGTGGCCCCTTACAGGCTCAAATGCCCAAGTAACCCCCGACCTAAGGTAAATAACTCTTGGGAAGGTTCTTAGGAAGAGATATCCAGGACTTGGGCTTCATAGGAGGCATAGGGGTCTATATATTAAGGGTAAAAGTTGACCTGTCAAGGCCATGGATTTGTTGATGTCGGGGCTTAAAATACCTGAAATAGGGGTAACTTTGACCCCTTATAACAAAAGAATGAGGGTAGTTATGCCTTAATCAGACCCGTATTACTTTAGAACATGTCTTAGGGAAGAGTTATTCATGTTTTAATATGGCATATATCATTAGGAGGCAGCAGAAAAAATTCAAGAAGTTTGTATATTCAAGGGGTAACTAATACAGCCATCGCATGCCAATGGCTAAGGTAGGGGTACTTTCAAGGCACCTGACAGGCTCAAATGTCTAATCAACCCCCCACCTAAGGTAAATAACTCTTGGGAAGGTTCTTAGGAAGGGATATCCAGGACTTGGGCTTCATAGGAGGCATAGGGGTCTATATATGAAGGGTAATAGTTGACCTGTCAAGGCCATGGATTTGTTGATGTCGGGGCTTAAAATACCTGAAATAGGGGTAACTTTGACCCCTTATAACAAAGGAATGAGGGTAGTTATGCCTTAATCAGACCCGTATTACTTTAGAACATGTCTTAAGGAAGAGTTATTCATGTTTTAATATGGCATATATCATTAGGAGGCAGCAGGAAAAATTCAAGAAGTTTGTATATTCAAGGGGTAACTAATACAGCCATCGCATGCCAATGGCTGAGGTAGGGATACTTTTGTGGCCCCTTACAGGCTCAAATGCCCAAGTAACCCCCCACCTAAGGTGAATAACCCTTGGGAAGGTTCTTAGAAAGAGATATCTAGGACTTGGGCTTCATAGGAGGCATAGGGGTCTAGATATGAAGGGTAATAGTTGACCTGTCAAGGCCATGGATTTGTTGATGTCGGGGCTTAAAATACCTGAAATAGGGGTAACTTTGACCCCTTATAACAAAAGAATGAGGGTAGTTATGCCTTAATCAGACCCGTATTACTTTAGAACATGTCTTAAGGAAGAGTTATTCATGTTTTAATATGGCATATATCATTAGGAGGCAGCAGGAAAAATTCAAGAAGTTTGTATATTTAAGGGGTAACTAATACAGCCATTGCGTGCCAATCGCTGAGGTAGGGGTACTTTCGAGGGACCATACAGGCTCAAATGTCTAATTAACCCCCCACCTAAGGTGAATAACTCTTAGGAAGGTTCTTAGGAAGAGATATTCAGGACTTGGGCTTCATAGGAGGCATAGGGGTCTAGATATGAAGGGTAAAAGTTGACCTGTCAAGGCCATGGATTTGTAGATGTCGGGGCTAAAAATACCTGAAATAGGGGTAACTTTGACCTCTTATAAAAAAAGAATGAGGGAAGTTATGCCTTAATAAGACCCATATTACTTTAGAACATGTCGTAAGGAAGAGTTATTCATGTTTTAATATGGCATATATTTATAGGGGCCAGCAGGGAAAATTCAAGAAGTTTGTATATTTAAGGGGTAACTAATATAGCCATTGCGTGCCAATGGCTGAGGTAGGGGTACTTTTGTGGCCCCTTACAGGCTCAAATGCCCAAGTAACCCCCGACTTAAGGTAAATAACTCTTGGGAAGGTTCTTAGGAAGAGATATCCAGGACTTGGGCTTCATAGGAGGCATAAGGGTCTATATATTAAGGGTAAAAGTTGACCTGTCAAGGCCATGGATTTGTTGATGTCGGGGCTTAAAATACCTGAAATAGGGGTAACTTTGACCCCTTATAACAAAAGAATGAGGGTAGTTATGCCTTAATCAGACCCGTATTACTTTAGAACATGTCTTAGGGAAGAGTTATTCATGTTTTAATATGGCATATATCATTAGGAGGCAGCAGGAAAAATTCAAGAAGTTTGTATATTCAAGGGGTAACTAATACAGCCATCGCATGCCAATGGCTGAGGTAGGGATAATTTTGTGGCCCCTTACAGGCTCAAATGCCCAAGTAACCCCCCACCTAAGGTGAATAACCCTTGGGAAGGTTCTTAGAAAGAGATATCTAGGACTTGGGCTTCATAGGAGGCATAGGGGTCTAGATATGAAGGGTAATAGTTGACCTGTCAAGGCCATGGATTTGTTGATGTCAGGGCTTAAAATACCTGAAATAGGGGTAACTTTGACCCCTTAATAACAAAAGAATGAGGGTAGTTATGCCTTAATCATACCCGTATTACTTTTGAACATGTCTTAGGGAAGAGTTATTCATGTTTTAATATGGCATATATCATTAGGAGGCAGCAGGAAAAATTCAAGAAGTTTGTATATTCAAGGGGTAACTAATACAGCCATCGCATGCCAATGGCTGAGGTAGGGATACTTTTGTGGCCCCTTACAGGCTCAAATGCCAAAGTAACCCCCCACCTAAGGTGAATAACCCTTGGGAAGGTTCTTAGGAAGGGATATCCAGGACTTGGGCTTCATAGGAGGCATAGGGGTCTATATATGAAGGGTAATAGTTGACCTGTCAAGGCCATGGATTTGTTGATGTCGGGGCTTAAAATACCTGAAATAGGGGTAACTTTGACCCCTTATAACAAAAGAATGAGGGTAGTTATGCCTTAATCAGACCCGTATTACTTTAGAACATGTCTTAAGGAAGAGTTATTCATGTTTTAATATGGCATATATCATTAGGAGGCAGCAGGAAAAATTCAAGAAGTTTGTATATTCAAGGGGTAACCAATACTGCCATCGCATGCCAATGGCTGAGGTAGGGGTACTTTCAAGGCACCTTATAGGCTCAAATGTCTAATTAACCCCCCACCTAAGGTGAATAACTCTTGGGAAGGTTCATAGGAAGGGATATCCTGGACTTGGGCTTCATAGGAGGCATAGGGGTCTAAATATGAAGGTAAAAGCTGACCTGGCTTAAAATACCTGAAATAGGGGTAACTTTGACCCCTTATAACAAAAGAATGAGGGTAGTTATGCATTAATCAGACCCGTATTACTTTAGAACATGTCTTAGGGAAGAGTTATTCATGTTTTAATATGGCATATATCATTAGGAGGCAGCAGGAAAAATTCAAGAAGTTTGTATATTCAAGGGGTAACTAATACAGCCATCGCATGCCAATGGCTGAGGTAGGGGTACTTTCAAGGCACCTGACAGGCTCAAATGTCTAATCAACCCCCCACCTAAGGTAAATAACTCTTGGGAAGGTTCTTAGGAAGGGATATCCAGGACTTGGGCTTCATAGGAGGCATAGGGGTCTATATATGAAGGGTAATAGTTGACCTGTCAAGGCCATGGATTTGTTGATGTCGGGGCTTAAAATACCTGAAATAGGGGTAACTTTGACCCCTTATAACAAAAGAATGAGGGTAGTTATGCCTTAATCAGACCCGTATTACTTTAGAACATGTCTTAAGGAAGAGTTATTCATGTTTTAATATGGCATATATCATTAGGAGGCAGCAGGAAAAATTCAAGAAGTTTGTATATTCAAGGGGTAACTAATACAGCCATCGCATGCCAATGGCTGAGGTAGGGATACTTTTGTGGCCCCTTACAGGCTCAAATGCCCAAGTAACCCCCCACCTAAGGTGAATAACCCTTGGGAAGGTTCTTAGAAAGAGATATCTAGGACTTGGGCTTCATAGGAGGCATAGGGGTCTAGATTTGAAGGGTAATAGTTGACCTGTCAAGGCCATGGATTTGTTGATGTCGGGGCTTAAAATACCTGAAATAGGGGTAACTTTGGCCCCTTATAACAAAAGAATGAGGGTAGTTATGCCTTAATCAGACCCGTATTACTTTAGAACATGTCTTAAGGAAGAGTTATTCATGTTTTAATATGGCATATATCATTAGGAGGCAGCAGGAAAAATTCAAGAAGTTTGTATATTTAAGGGGTAACTAATACAGCCATTGCGTGCCAATCGCTGAGGTAGGGGTACTTTCGAGGGACCATACAGGCTCAAATGTCTATTTAACCCCCCACCTAAGGTGAATAACTCTTAGGAAGGTTCTTAGGAAGAGATATTCAGGACTTGGGCTTCATAGGAGGCATAGGGGTCTAGATATTAAGGGTAAAAGTTGACCTGTCAAGGCCATGGATTTGTAGATGTCGGGGCTAAAAATACCTGAAAAAGGGGTAACTTTGACCCCTTATAAAAAAAGAATGAGGGAAGTTATGCCTTAATAAGACCCATATTACTTTAGAACATGTCGTAAGGAAGAGTTATTCATGTTTTAATATGGCATATATTTATAGGGGCCAGCAGGGAAAATTCAAGAAGTTTGTATATTTAAGGGGTAACTAATATAGCAATTGCGTGCCAATGGCTGAGGTAGGGGTACTTTTGTGGCCCCTTACAGGCTCAAATGCCCAAGTAACCCCCGACTTAAGGTAAATAACTCTTGGGAAGGTTCTTAGGAAGAGATATCCAGGACTTGGGCTTCATAGGAGGCATAGGGGTCTATATATTAAGGGTAAAAGTTGACCTGTCAAGGCCATGGATTTGTTGATGTCGGGGCTTAAAATAACTGAAATAGGGGTAACTTTGACCCCTTATAACAAAAGAATGAGGGTAGTTATGCCTTAATCAGACCCGTATTACTTTAGAACATGTCTTAGGGAAGAGTTATTCATGTTTTAATATGGCATATATCATTAGGAGGCAGCAGGAAAAATTCAAGAAGTTTGTATATTCAAGGGGTAACTAATACAGCCATCGCATGCCAATGGCTAAGGTAGGGGTACTTTCAAGGCACCTGACAGGCTCAAATGTCTAATCAACCCCCCACCTAAGGTAAATAACTCTTGGGAAGGTTCTTAGGAAGGGATATCCAGGACTTGGGCTTCATAGGAGGCATAGGGGTCTATATATGAAGGGTAATAGTTGACCTGTCAAGGCCATGGATTTGTTGATGTCGGGGCTTAAAATACCTGAAATAGGGGTAACTTTGACCCCTTATAACAAAGGAATGAGGGTAGTTATGCCTTAATCAGACCCGTATTACTTTAGAACATGTCTTAAGGAAGAGTTATTCATGTTTTAATATGGCATATATCATTAGGAGGCAGCAGGAAAAATTCAAGAAGTTTGTATATTCAAGGGGTAACTAATACAGCCATCGCATGCCAATGGCTGAGGTAGGGATACTTTTGTGGCCCCTTACAGGCTCAAATGCCCAAGTAACCCCCCACCTAAGGTGAATAACCCTTGGGAAGGTTCTTAGAAAGAGATATCTAGGACTTGGGCTTCATAGGAGGCATAGGGGTCTAGATATGAAGGGTAATAGTTGACCTGTCAAGGCCATGGATTTGTTGATGTCGGGGCTTAAAATACCTGAAATAGGGGTAACTTTGACCCCTTATAACAAAAGAATGAGGGTAGTTATGCCTTAATCAGACCCGTATTACTTTAGAACATGTCTTAAGGAAGAGTTATTCATGTTTTAATATGGCATATATCATTAGGAGGCAGCAGGAAAAATTCAAGAAGTTTGTATATTTAAGGGGTAACTAATACAGCCATTGCGTGCCAATCGCTGAGGTAGGGGTACTTTCGAGGGACCATACAGGCTCAAATGTCTAATTAACCCCCCACCTAAGGTGAATAACTCTTAGGAAGGTTCTTAGGAAGAGATATTCAGGACTTGGGCTTCATAGGAGGCATAGGGGTCTAGATATGAAGGGTAAAAGTTGACCTGTCAAGGCCATGGATTTGTAGATGTCGGGGCTAAAAATACCTGAAATAGGGGTAACTTGGACCCCTTATAAAAAAGAATGAGGGAAGTTATGCCTTAATAAGACCCATATTACTTTAGAACATGTCGTAAGGAAGAGTTATTCATGTTTTAATATGGCATATATTTATAGGGGCCAGCAGGGAAAATTCAAGAAGTTTGTATATTTAAGGGGTAACTAATATAGCCATTGCGTGCCAATGGCTGAGGTAGGGGTACTTTTGTGGCCCCTTACAGGCTCAAATGCCCAAGTAACCCCCGACTTAAGGTAAATAACTCTTGGGAAGGTTCTTAGGAAGAGATATCCAGGACTTGGGCTTCATAGGAGGCATAGGGGTCTATATATGAAGGGTAATAGTTGACCTGTCAAGGCCATGGATTTGTTGATGTCGGGGCTTAAAATACCTGAAATAGGGGTAACTTTGACCCCTTATAACAAAAGAATGAGGGTAGTTATGCCTTAATAAGACCCATATTACTTTAGAACATGTCGTAAGGAAGAGTTATTCATGTTTTAATATGGCATATATTTATAGGGGCCAGCAGGGAAAATTCAAGAAGTTTGTATATTTAAGGGGTAACTAATACAGCCATTGCGTGCCAATCGCTGAGGTAGGGGTACTTTCGAGGGACCATACAGGCTCAAATGTCTAATTAACCCCCCACCTAAGGTGAATAACTCTTAGGAAGGTTCTTAGGAAGAGATATTCAGGACTTGGGCTTCATAGGAGGCATAGGGGTCTATATATCAAGGGTAAAAGTTGACCTGTCAAGGCCATGGATTTGTTGATGTCGGGGCTTAAAATACCTGAAATAGGGGTAACTTTGACCCCTTATAACAAAAGAATGAGGGTAGTTATGCCTTAATCAGACCCGTATTACTTTAGAACATGTCTTAGGGAAGAGTTATTCATGTTTTAATATGGCATATATCATTAGGAGGCAGCAGGAAAAATTCAAGAAGTTTGTATATTCAAGGGGTAACTAATACAGCCATCGCATGCCAATGGCTGAGGTAGGGATAATTTTGTGGCCCCTTACAGGCTCAAATGCCCAAGTAACCCCCCACCTAAGGTGAATAACCCTTGGGAAGGTTCTTAGAAAGAGATATCTAGGACTTGGGCTTCATAGGAGGCATAGGGGTCTAGATATGAAGGGTAATAGTTGACCTGTCAAGGCCATGGATTTGTTGATGTCAGGGCTTAAAATACCTGAAATAGGGGTAACTTTGACCCCTTAATAACAAAAGAATGAGGGTAGTTATGCCTTAATCATACCCGTATTACTTTCGAACATGTCTTAAGGAAGAGTTATTCATGTTTTAATATGGCATATATCATTAGGAGGCAGCAGGAAAAATTCAAGAAGTTTGTATATTCAAGGGGTAACTAATACAGCCATCGCATGCCAATGGCTGAGGTAGGGGTACTTTCAAGGCACCTTACAGGCTCAAATGTCTAATTAACCCCCCACCTAAGGTAAATAACTCTTGGGAAGGTTCTTAGGAAGGGATATCCAGGACTTGGGCTTCATAGGAGGCATAGGGGTCTATATATGAAGGGTAATAGTTGACCTGTCAAGGCCATGGATTTGTTGATGTCGGGGCTTAAAATACCTGAAATAGGGGTAACTTTGACCCCTTATAACAAAAGAATGAGGGTAGTTATGCCTTAATCAGACCCGTATTACTTTAGAACATGTCTTAAGGAAGAGTTATTCATGTTTTAATATGGCATATATCATTAGGAGGCAGCAGGAAAAATTCAAGAAGTTTGTATATTTAAGGGGTAACTAATACAGCCATTGCGTGCCAATCGCTGAGGTAGGGGTACTTTCGAGGGACCATACAGGCTCAAATGTCTAATTAACCCCCAACCTAAGGTGAACAACTCTTGGGAAGGTTCTTAGGAAGAGATATTTAGGACTTGGGCTTCATATGAGGCATAGGGGTCTAGATATGAAGGGTAAAAGTTGACCTGTCAAGGCCATGGATTTGTAGATGTCGGGGCTAAAAATACCTGAAATAGGGGTAACTTTGACCCCTTATAAAAAAAGAATGAGGGAAGTTATGCCTTAATAAGACCCATATTACTTTAGAACATGTCGTAAGGAAGAGTTATTCATGTTTTAATATGGCATATATTTATAGGGGCCAGCAGGGAAAATTCAAGAAGTTTGTATATTTAAGGGGTAACTAATATAGCCATTGCGTGCCAATGGCTGAGGTAGGGGTACTTTTGTGGCCCCTTACAGGCTCAAATGCCCAAGTAACCCCCGACTTAAGGTAAATAACTCTTGGGAAGGTTCTTAGGAAGAGATATCCAGGACTTGGGCTTCATAGGAGGCATAGGGGTCTATATATTAAGGGTAAAAGTTGACCTGTCAAGGCCATGGATTTGTTGATGTCGGGGCTTAAAATACCTGAAATAGGGGTAACTTTGACCCCTTATAACAAAAGAATGAGGGTAGTTATGCCTTAATCAGACCCGTATTACTTTAGAACATGTCTTAGGGAAGAGTTATTCATGTTTTAATATGGCATATATCATTAGGAGGCAGCAGGAAAAATTCAAGAAGTTTGTATATTCAAGGGGTAACTAATACAGCCATCGCATGCCAATGGCTGAGGTAGGGGTACTTTCAAGGCACCTGACAGGCTCAAATGTCTTATCAACCCCCCACCTAAGGTAAATAACTCTTGGGAAGGTTCTTAGGAAGGGATATCCAGGACTTGGGCTTCATAGGAGGCATAGGGGTCTATATATGAAGGGTAATAGTTGACCTGTCAAGGCCATGGATTTGTTGATGTCGGGGCTAAAAATACCTGAAATAGGGGTAACTTTGACCCCTTATAAAAAAAGAATGAGGGAAGTTATGACTTAATAAGACCCATATTACTTTAGAACATGTCGTGAGGAAGAGTTATTCATGTTTTAATATGGCATATATTTATAGGGGCCAGCAGGGAAAATTCAAGAAGTTTGAATATTTAAGGGGTAACTAATATAGCCATTGCGTGCCAATGGCTGAGGTAGGGGTACTTTTGTGGCCCCTTACAGGCTCAAATGCCCAAGTAACCCCCGACTTAAGGTAAATAACTCTTGGGAAGGTTCTTAGGAAGAGATATCCAGGACTTGGGCTTCATAGGAGGCATAGGGGTCTATATATTAAGGGTAAAAGTTGACCTGTCAAGGCCATGGATTTGTTGATGTCGGGGCTTAAAATACCTGAAATAGGGGTAACTTTGACCCCTTATAACAAAAGAATGAGGGTAGTTAAGCCTTAATCAGACCCGTATTACTTTAGAACATGTCTTAGGGAAGAGTTATTCATGTTTTAATAAGGCATATATCATTAGGAGGCAGCAGGAAAAATTCAAGAAGTTTGTATATTCAAGGGGTAACTAATACAGCCATCGCATGCCAATGGCTGAGGTAGGGATACTTTTGTGGCCCCTTACAGGCTCAAATGCCCAAGTAACCCCCCACCTAAGGTGAATAACCCTTGGGAAGGTTCTAAGAAAGAGAAATCTAGGACTTGGGCTTCATAGGAGGCATAGGGGTCTAGATATGAAGGGTAATAGTTGACCTGTCAAGGCCATGGATTTGTTGATGTCAGGGCTTAAAATACCTGAAATAGGGGTAACTTTGACCCCTTATAACAAAAGAATGAGGGTAGTTATGCCTTAATCAGACCCGTATTACTTTCGAACATGTCTTAAGGAAGAGTTATTCATGTTTTAATATGGCATATATCATTAGGAGGCAGCAGGAAAAATTCAAGAAGTTTGTATATTCAAGGGGTAACCAATACTGCCATCGCATGCCAATGGCTGAGGTAGGGGTACTTTCAAGGCACCTTACAGGCTCAAATGTCTAATTAACCCCCCACCTAAGGTGAATAACTCTTGGGGAGGTTCCTAGGAAGAGATATCCAGGACTTGGGCTTCATAGGAAGCATATAGGGGTCTAAATATGAAGGTAAAAGTTGACCTGTCAAGGCCATGGATTTGTTGATGTCGGGGCTTAAAATACCTGAAATAGGGGTAACTTTGACACCTTATAACAAAAGAATGAGGTTAGTTATGCCTTAAAGAGACCTATATTACTTTAGAACATGTCTTAAGGAAGAGTTATTCATGTTTTAATATGGCATATATCATTCGGAGGCAGCAGGAAAAATTCAAGAAGTTTGTATATTCAAGGGGTAACCAATACTGCCATCGCATGCCAATGGCTGAGGTAGGGGTACTTTCAAGGCACCTTACAGGCTCAAATGTCTAATTAACCCCCCACCTAAGGTGAATAACTCTTGGGAAGGTCCTTAGGAAGGGATATCCAGGACTTGGGCTTCATAGGAGGCATAGGGGTCTAAATATGAAGGTGAAAGTTGACCTGTCAAGGCCATGGATTTGTTGATGTCGGGGCTTAAAATACCTGAAATAGGGGTAACTTTGACACCTTATAACAAAAGAATGAGGTTAGTTATGCCTTAATCAGACCCATATTACTTTAGAACATGTCTTACGGAAGAGTAATTCAAGTTTTAATATGGCAAATATCATTAGGAGGCAGCAGGAGAAATTCAAGAAGTTTGTATATTCAAGGGGCAACCAATACTGCCATCGCATGCCAATGGCTGAGGTAGGGGTACTTTCAAGGCACCTTACAGGCTCAAATGTCTAATTAACCCCCCACCTAAGGTAAATAACTCTTGGGAAGGTTCTTAGGAAGGGATATCCAGGACTTGGGCTTCATAGGAGGCATAGGGGTCTATATATGAAGGGTAATAGTTGACCTGTCAAGGCCATGGATTTGTTGATGTCGGGGCTTAAAATACCTGAAATAGGGGTAACTTTGACCCCTTATAACAAAAGAATGAGGGTAGTTATGCCTTAATCAGACCCGTATTACTTTAGAACATGTCTTAAGGAAGAGTTATTCATGTTTTTAATATGGCATATATCATTAGGAGGCAGCAGGAAAAATTCAAGAAGTTTGTATATTTAAGGGGTAACTAATACAGCCATTGCGTGCCAATCGCTGAGGTAGGGGTACTTTCGAGGGACCATACAGGCTCAAATGTCTAATTAACCCCCCACCTAAGGTGAATAACTCTTGGGAAGGTTCTTAGGAAGAGATATTCAGGACTTGGGCTTCATAGGAGGCATAGGGGTCTAGATATGAAGGGTAAAAGTTGACCTGTCAAGGCCATGGATTTGTAGATGTCGGGGCTAAAAATACCTGAAATAGGGGTAACTTTGACCCCTTATAAAAAAAGAATGAGGGAAGTTATGACTTAATAAGACCCATATTACTTTAGAACATGTCGTAAGGAAGAGTTATTCATGTTTTAATATGGCA
Organism: Maea johnstoni; assembly: GCA_963942565.1. Lineage (NCBI taxonomy): Eukaryota > Metazoa > Annelida > Polychaeta > Spionida > Magelonidae > Maea > Maea johnstoni. Next base: position 59,348,498 of record OZ012685.1, on the reverse strand, counting down.
TATATTTATAGGGGCCAGCAGGGAAAATTCAAGAAGTTTGAATATTTAAGGGGTAACTAATATAGCCATTGCGTGCCAATGGCTGAGGTAGGGGTACTTTTGTGGCCCCTTACAGGCTCAAATGCCCAAGTAACCCCCGACTTAAGGTAAATAACTCTTGGGAAGGTTCTTAGGAAGAGATATCCAGGACTTGGGCTTCATAGGAGGCATAGGGGTCTATATATTAAGGGTAAAAGTTGACCTGTCAAGGCCATGGATTTGTTGATGTCGGGGCTTAAAATACCTGAAATAGGGGTAACTTTGACCCCTTATAACAAAAGAATGAGGGTAGTTAAGCCTTAATCAGACCCGTATTACTTTAGAACATGTCTTAGGGAAGAGTTATTCATGTTTTAATATGGCATATATCATTAGGAGGCAGCAGGAAAAATTCAAGAAGTTTGTATATTCAAGGGGTAACTAATACAGCCATCGCATGCCAATGGCTGAGGTAGGGATACTTTTGTGGCCCCTTACAGGCTCAAATGCCCAAGTAACCCCCCACCTAAGGTGATTAACCCTTGGGAAGGTTCTAAGAAATAGATATCTAGGACTTGGGCTTCATAGGAGGCATAGGGGTCTAGATATGAAGGGTAATAGTTGACCTGTCAAGGCCATGGATTTGTTGATGTCAGGGCTTAAAATACCTGAAATAGGGGTAACTTTGACCCCTTATAACAAAAGAATGAGGGTAGTTATGCCTTAATCAGACCCGTATTACTTTCGAACATGTCTTAAGGAAGAGTTATTCATGTTTTAATATGGCATATATCATTAGGAGGCAGCAGGAAAAATTCAAGAAGTTTGTATATTCAAGGGGTAACTAATACAGCCATCGCATGCCAATGGCTGAGGTAGGGGTACTTTCAAGGCACCTTACAGGCTCAAATGTCTAATTAACCCCCCACCTAAGGTGAATAACTCTTGGGGAGGTTCTTAGGAAGAGATATCCAGGACTTGGGCTTCATAGGAAGCATATAGGGGTCTAGATATGAAGGGTAATAGTTGACCTGTCAAGGCCATGGATTTGTTGATGTCAGGGCTTAAAATACCTGAAATAGGGGTAACTTTGACCCCTTATAACAAAAGAATGAGGGTAGTTATGCCTTAATCAGACCCGTATTACTTTCGAACATGTCTTAAGGAAGAGTTATTCATGTTTTAATATGGCATATATCATTAGGAGGCAGCAGGAAAAATTCAAGAAGTTTGTATATTCAAGGGGTAACTAATACAGCCATCGCATGCCAATGGCTGAGGTAGGGGTACTTTCAAGGCACCTTACAGGCTCAAATGTCTAATTAACCCCCCACCTAAGGTGAATAACTCTTGGGGAGGTTCTTAGGAAGAGATATCCAGGACTTGGGCTTCATAGGAAGCATATAGGGGTCTAAATATGAAGGTAAAAGTTGACCTGTCAAGGCCATGGATTTGTTGATGTCGGGGCTTAAAATGCCTGAAATAGGGGTAACTTTGACACCTTATAACAAAAGAATGAGGTTAGTTATGCCTTAAAGAGACCTATATTACTTTAGAACATGTCTTAAGGAAGAGTTATTCTCATGTTTTAATATGGCATATATCATTCGGAGGCAGCAGGAAAAATTCAAGAAGTTTGTATATTCAAGGGGTAACCAATACTGCCATCGCATGCCAATGGCTGAGGTAGGGGTACTTTCAAGGCACCTTACAGGCTCAAATGTCTAATTAACCCCCCACCTAAGGTGAATAACTTATGGGAAGGTCCTTAGGAAGGGATATCCAGGACTTGGGCTTCATAGGAGGCATAGGGGTCTAAATATGAAGGTAAAAGTTGACCTGTCAAGGCCATGGATTTGTTGATGTCGGGGCTTAAAATACCTGAAATAGGGGTAACTTTGACACCTTATAACAAAAGAATGAGGTTAGTTATGCCTTAATCAGACCCATATTACTTTAGAACATGTCTTAAGGAAGAGTAATTCAAGTTTTAATATGGCAAATATCATTAGGAGGCAGCAGGAGAAATTCAAGAAGTTTGTATATTCAAGGGGCAACCAATACTGCCATCGCATGCCAATGGCTGAGGTAGGGGTACTTTCAAGGCACCTTACAGGCTCAAATGTCTAATTAACCCCCCACCTAAGGTAAATAACTCTTGGGAAGGTTCTTAGGAAGGGATATCCAGGACTTGGGCTTCATAGGAGGCATAGGGGTCTATATATGAAGGGTAATAGTTGACCTGTCAAGGCCATGGATTTGTTGATGTCGGGGCTTAAAATACCTGAAATAGGGGTAACTTTGACCCCTTATAACAAAAGAATGAGGGTAGTTATGCCTTAATCAGACCCGTATTACTTTAGAACATGTCTTAAGGAAGAGTTATTCATGTTTTAATATGGCATATATCATTAGGAGGCAGCAGGAAAAATTCAAGAAGTTTGTATATTTAAGGGGTAACTAATACAGCCATTGCGTGCCAATCGCTGAGGTAGGGGTACTTTCGAGGGACCATACAGGCTCAAATGTCTAATTAACCCCCCACCTAAGGTGAATAACTCTTGGGAAGGTTCTTAGGAAGAGATATTCAGGACTTGGGCTTCATAGGAGGCATAGGGGTCTAGATATGAAGGGTAAAAGTTGACCTGTCAAGGCCATGGATTTGTAGATGTCGGGGCTAAAAATACCTGAAATAGGGGTAACTTTGACCCCTTATAAAAAAAGAATGAGGGAAGTTATGACTTAATAAGACCCATATTACTTTAGAACATGTCGTAAGGAAGAGTTATTCATGTTTTAATATGGGTACTTTTGTGGCCCCTTACAGGCTCAAATGCCCAAGTAACCCCCGACTTAAGGTAAATAACTCTTGGGAAGGTTCTTAGGAAGAGATATCCAGGACTTGGGCTTCATAGGAGGCATAGGGGTCTATATATTAAGGGTAAAAGTTGACCTGTCAAGGCCATGGATTTGTTGATGTCGGGGCTTAAAATACCTGAAATAGGGGTAACTTTGACCCCTTATAACAAAAGAATGAGGGTAGTTAAGCCTTAATCAGACCCGTATTACTTTAGAACATGTCTTAGGGAAGAGTTATTCATGTTTTAATATGGCATATATCATTAGGAGGCAGCAGGAAAAATTCAAGAAGTTTGTATATTCAAAGGGTAACTAATACAGCCATCGCATGCCAATGGCTGAGGTAGGGATACTTTTGTGGCCCCTTACAGGCTCAAATGCCCAAGTAACCCCCCACCTAAGGTGAATAACCCTTGGGAAGGTTCTAAGAAAGAGATATCTAGGACTTGGGCTTCATAGGAGGCATAGGGGTCTAGATATGAAGGGTAATAGTTGACCTGTCAAGGCCATGGATTTGTTGATGTCAGGGCTTAAAATACCTGAAATAGGGGTAACTTTGACCCCTTATAACAAAAGAATGAGGGTAGTTATGCCTTAATCAGACCCGTATTACTTTCGAACATGTCTTAAGGAAGAGTTATTCATGTTTTAATATGGCATATATCATTAGGAGGCAGCAGGAAAAATTCAAGAAGTTTGTATATTCAAGGGGTAACTAATACAGCCATCGCATGCCAATGGCTGAGGTAGGGGTACTTTCAAGGCACCTTACAGGCTCAAATGTCTAATTAACCCCCCACCTAAGGTGAATAACTCTTGGGGAGGTTCTTAGGAAGAGATATCCAGGACTTGGGCTTCATAGGAAGCATATAGGGGTCTAAATATGAAGGTAAAAGTTGACCTGTCAAGGCCATGGATTTGTTGATGTCGGGGCTTAAAATACCTGAAATAGGGGTAACTTTGACACCTTATAACAAAAGAATGAGGTTAGTTATGCCTTAAAGAGACCTATATTACTTTAGAACATGTCTTAAGGAAGAGTTATTCATGTTTTAATATGGCATATATCATTCGGAGGCAGCAGGAAAAATTCAAGAAGTTTGTATATTCAAGGGGTAACCAATACTGCCATCGCATGCCAATGGCTGAGGTAGGGGTACTTTCAAGGCACCTTACAGGCTCAAATGTCTAATTAACCCCCCACCTAAGGTGAATAACTCTTGGGAAGGTTCTTAGGAAGGGATATCCAGGACTTGGGCTTCATAGGAGGCATAGGGGTCTAAATATGAAGGTAAAAGTTGACCTGTCAAGGCCATGGATTTGTTGATGTTGGGGCTTAAAATACCTGAAATAGGGGTAACTTTGACACCTTATAACAAAAGAATGAGGTTAGTTATGCCTTAATCAGACCCATATTACTTTAGAACATGTCTTAAGGAAGAGTAATTCAAGTTTTAATATGGCATATATCATTAGGAGGCAGCAGGAGAAATTCAAGAAGTTTGTATATTCAAGGGGCAACCAATACTGCCATCGCATGCCAATGGCTGAGGTAGGGGTACTTTCAAGGCACCTTACAGGCTCAAATGTCTAATTAACCCCCCACCTAAGGTAAATAACTCTTGGGAAGGTTCTTAGGAAGGGATATCCAGGACTTGGGCTTCATAGGAGGCATAGGGGTCTATATATGAAGGGTAATAGTTGACCTGTCAAGGCCATGGACCCCTTATAACAAAAGAATGAGGGTAGTTATGCCTTAATCATACCCGTATTACTTTAGAACATGTCTTAAGGAAGAGTTATTCATGTTTTAATATGGCATATATCTTTAGGAGGCAGCAGGAAAAATTCAAGAAGTTTGTATATTCAAGGGGTAACTAATACAGCCATCGCATGCCAATGGCTGAGGTAGGGGTACTTTCAAGGCACCTGACAGGCTCAAATGTCTAATCAACCCCCAACCTAAGGTAAATAACTCTTGGGGAAGTTCTTAGGAAGAGATATCCAGGACTTGGGCCTCATAGGAAGCATATAGGGGTCTAAATATGAAGGTAAAAGTTGACCTGTCAAGGCCATGGATTTGTTGATGTCGGCTTAAAATGCCTGAAATAGGGGTAACTTTGACCCCTTATAACAAGAGAATGAGGGTAGTTATGCCTTAATCAGACCCGTATTACTTTAGAACATGTCTTAGGGAAGAGTTATTCATGTTTTAATATGGCATATATCATTAGGAGGCAGCAGGAAAAATTCAAGAAGTTTGCATATTCAAGGGGTAACTAATACAGCCATCGCATGCCAATGGCTGAGGTAGGGGTACTTTCAAGGCACCTGACAGGCTCAAATGTCTAATCAACCCCCCACCTAAGGTAAATAACTCTTGGGAAGGTTCTTAGGTTCTTAGGTTCTTAGGAAGGGATATCCAGGACTTGGGCTTCATAGGAGGCATAGGGGTCTAAATATGAAAAATTCAAGAAGTTTGTATATTCAAGGGGTAACCAATACTGCCATCGCATGCCAATGGCTGAGGTAGGGGTACTTTCAAGGCACCTTATAGGCTCAAATGTCTAATTAACCCCCCACCTAAGGTGAATAACTCTTGGGAAGGTTCATAGGAAGGGATATCCAGGACTTGGGCTTCATAGGAGGCATAGGGGTCTAAATATGAAGGTAAAAGCTGACCTGGCTTAAAATACCTGAAATAGGGGTAACTTTGACCCCTTATAACAAAAGAATGAGGGTAGTTATGCCTTAATCAGACCCGTATTACTTTAGAACATGTCTTAGGGAAGAGTTATTCATGTTTTAATATGGCATATATCATTAGGAGGCAGCAGGAAAAATTCAAGAAGTTTGTATATTCAAGGGGTAACTAATACAGCCATCGCATGCCAATGGCTGAGGTAGGGATACTTTTGTGGCCCCTTACAGGCTCAAATGCCCAAGTAACCCCCCACCTAAGGTGAATAACCCTTGGGGAGGTTCTTAGAAAGAGATATCTAGGACTTGGGCTTCATAGGAGGCATAGGGGTCTAGATATGAAGGGTAATAGTTGACCTGTCAAGGCCATGGATTTGTTGATGTCGGGGCTTAAAATACCTGAAATAGGGGTAACTTTGACCCCTTATAACAAAAGAATGAGGGTAGTTATGCCTTAATCAGACCCGTATTACTTTAGAACATGTCTGAAGGAAGAGTTATTCATGTTTTAATATGGCATATATCATTAGGAGGCAGCAGGAAAAATTCAAGAAGTTTGTATATTTAAGGGGTAACTAATACAGCCATTGCGTGCCAATCGCTGAGGTAGGGGTACTTTCGAGGGACCATACAGGCTCAAATGTCTAATTAACCCCCCACCTAAGGTGAATAACTCTTAGGAAGGTTCTTAGGAAGAGATATTCAGGACCTGGGCTTCATAGGAGGCATAGGGGTCTAGATATGAAGGGTAAAAGTTGACCTGTCAAGGCCATGGATTTGTAGATGTCGGGGCTAAAAATACCTGAAATAGGGGTAACTTTGACCCCTTATAAAAAAAGAATGAGGGAAGTTATGCCTTAATAAGACCCATATTACTTTAGAACATGTCGTAAGGAAGAGTTATTCATGTTTTAATATGGCATATATTTATAGGGGCCAACAGGGAAAATTCAAGAAGTTTGTATATTTAAGGGGTAACTAATATAGCCATTGCGTGCCAATGGCTGAGGTAGGGGTACTTTTGTGGCCCCTTACAGGCTCAAATGCCCAAGTAACCCCCGACCTAAGGTAAATAACTCTTGGGAAGGTTCCTAGGAAGAGATATCCAGGACTTGGGCTTCATAGGAGGCATAGGGGTCTATATATTAAGGGTAAAAGTTGACCTGTCAAGGCCATGGATTTGTTGATGTCGGGGCTTAAAATACCTGAAATAGGGGTAACTTTGACCCCTTATAACAAAAGAATGAGGGTAGTTATGCCTTAATCAGACCCGTATTACTTTAGAACATGTCTTAGGGAAGAGTTATTCATGTTTTAATATGGCATATATCATTAGGAGGCAGCAGGAAAAATTCAAGAAGTTTGTATATTCAAGGGCTAACTAATACAGCCATCGCATGCCAATGGCTAAGGTAGGGGTACTTTCAAGGCACCTGACAGGCTCAAATGTCTAATCAACCCCCCACCTAAGGTAAATAACTCTTGGGAAGGTTCTTAGGAAGGGATATCCAGGACTTGGGCTTCATAGGAGGCATAGGGGTCTATATATGAAGGGTAATAGTTGACCTGTCAAGGCCATGGATTTGTTGATGTCGGGGCTTAAAATACCTGAAATAGGGGTAACTTTGACCCCTATAACAAAAGAATGAGGGTAGTTATGCCTTAATCAGACCCGTATTACTTTAGAACATGTCTTAAGGAAGAGTTATTCATGTTTTAATATGGCATATATCATTAGGAGGCAGCAGGAAAAATTCAAGAAGTTTGTATATTCAAGGGGTAACTAATACAGCCATCGCATGCCAATGGCTGAGGTAGGGATACTTTTGTGGCCCCTTACAGGCTCAAATGCCCAAGTAACCCCCCACCTAAGGTGAATAACCCTTGGGAAGGTTCTTAGAAAGAGATATCTAGGACTTGGGCTTCATAGGAGGCATAGGGGTCTAGATATGAAGGGTAATAGTTGACCTGTCAAGGCCATGGATTTGTTGATGTCAGGGCTTAAAATACCTGAAATAGGGGTAACTTTGACCCCTTATAACAAAAGAATGAGGGTAGTTATGCCTTAATCAGACCCGTATTACTTTAGAACATGTCTTAAGGAAGAGTTATTCATGTTTTAATATGGCATATATCATTAGGAGGCAGCAGGAAAAATTCAAGAAGTTTGTATATTTAAGGGGTAACTAATACAGCCATTGCGTGCCAATCGCTGAGGTAGGGGTACTTTCGAGGGACCATACAGGCTCAAATGTCTAATTAACCCCCCACCTAAGGTGAATAACTCTTAGGAAGGTTCTTAGGAAGAGATATTCAGGACTTGGGCTTCATAGGAGGCATAGGGGTCTAGATATGAAGGGTAAAAGTTGACCTATCAAGGCCATGGATTTGTAGATGTCGGGGCTAAAAATACCTGAAATAGGGGTAACTTTGACCCCTTATAAAAAAAGAATGAGGGAAGTTATGCCTTAATAAGACCCATATTACTTTAGAACATGTCGTAAGGAAGAGTTATTCATGTTTTAATATGGCATATATTTATAGGGGCCAGCAGGGAAAATTCAAGAAGTTTGTATATTTAAGGGGTAACTAATATAGCCATTGCGTGCCAATGGCTGAGGTAGGGGTACATTTGTGGCCCCTTACAGGCTCAAATGCCCAAGTAACCCCCGACTTAAGGTAAATAACTCTTGGGAAGGTTCTTAGGAAGAGATATCCAGGACTTGGGCTTCATAGGAGGCATAGGGGTCTATATATTAAGGGTAAAAGTTGACCTGTCAAGGCCATGGATTTGTTGATGTCGGGGCTTAAAATACCTGAAATAGGGGTAACTTTGACCCCTTATAACAAAAGAATGAGGGTAGTTATGCCTTAATCAGACCCGTATTACTTTAGAACATGTCTTAGGGAAGAGTTATTCATGTTTTAATATGGCATATATCATTAGGAGGCAGCAGGAAAAATTCAAGAAGTTTGTATATTCAAGGGGTAACTAATACAGCCATCGCATGCCAATGGCTGAGGTAGGGGTACTTTCAAGGCACCTGACAGGCTCAAATGTCTAATCAACCCCCCACCTAAGGTAAATAACTCTTGGGAAGGTTCATAGGAAGGGATATCCAGGACTTGGGCTTCATAGGAGGCATAGGGGTCTATATATGAAGGGTAATAGTTGACCTGTCAAGGCCATGGATTTGTTGATGTCGGGGCTTAAAATACCTGAAATAGGGGTAACTTTGACCCCTTATAACAAAAGAATGAGGGTAGGTATGCCTTAATCAGACCCGTATTACTTTAGAACATGTCTTACGGAAGAGTTATTCATGTTTTAATATGGCATATATCATTAGGAGGCAGCAGGAAAAATTCAAGAAGTTTGTATATTCAAGGGGTAACTAATACAGCCATCGCATGCCAATGGCTGAGGTAGGGATAATTTTGTGGCCCCTTACAGGCTCAAATGCCCAAGTAACCCCCCACCTAAGGTGAATAACCCTTGGGAAGGTTCTTAGAAAGAGATATCTAGGACTTGGGCTTCATAGGAGGCATAGGGGTCTAGATATGAAGGGTAATAGTTGACCTGTCAAGGCCATGGATTTGTTGATGTCAGGGCTTAAAATACCTGAAATAGGGGTAACTTTGACCCCTTAATAACAAAAGAATGAGGGTAGTTATGCCTTAATCATACCCGTATTACTTTCGAACATGTCTTAAGGAAGAGTTATTCATGTTTTAATATGGCATATATCATTAGGAGGCAGCAGGAAAAATTCAAGAAGTTTGTATATTCAAGGGGTAACTAATACAGCCATCGCATGCCAATGGCTGAGGTAGGGGTACTTTCAAGGCACCTTACAGGCTCAAATGCCAAAGTAACCCCCCACCTAAGGTGAATAACTCTTGGGAAGGTTCTTAGGAAGGGATATCCAGGACTTGGGCTTCATAGGAGGCATAGGGGTCTAAATATGAAGGTAAAAGTTGACCTGTCAAGGCCATGGATTTGTAGATGTCGGGGCTAAAAATACCTGAAATAGGGGTAACTTTGACCCCTTATAAAAAAAGAATGAGGGAAGTTATGCCTTAATAAGACCCATATTACTTTAGAACATGTCGTAAGGAAGAGTTATTCATGTTTTAATATGGCATATATTTATAGGGGCCAGCAGGGAAAATTCAAGAAGTTTGTATATTTAAGGGGTAACTAATATAGCCATTGCGTGCCAATGGCTGAGGTAGGGGTACTTTTGTGGCCCCTTACAGGCTCAAATGCCCAAGTAACACCCGACTTAAGGTAAATAACTCTTGGGAAGGTTCTTAGGAAGAGATATCCAGGACTTGGGCTTCATAGGAGGCATAGGGGTCTATATATTAAGGGTAAAAGTTGACCTGTCAAGGCCATGGATTTGTTGATGTCGGGGCTTAAAATAACTGAAATAGGGGTAACTTTGACCCCTTATAACAAAAGAATGAGGGTAGTTATGCCTTAATCAGACCCGTATTACTTTAGAACATGTCTTAGGGAAGAGTTATTCATGTTTTAATATGGCATATATCATTAGGAGGCAGCAGGAAAAATTCAAGAAGTTTGTATATTCAAGGGGTAACCAATACTGCCATCGCATGCCAATGGCTGAGGTAGGGGTACTTTCAAGGCACCTTACAGGCTCAAATGTCTAATTAACCCCCCACCTAAGGTAAATAACTCTTGGGAAGGTTCTTAGGAAGGGATATCCAGGACTTGGGCTTCATAGGAGGCATAGGGGTCTATATATGAAGGGTAATAGTTGACCTGTCAAGGCCATGGATTTGTTGATGTCGGGGCTTAAAATAACTGAAATAGGGGTAACTTTGACCCCTTATAACAAAAGAATGAGGGTAGTTATGCCTTAATCAGACCCGTATTACTTTAGAACATGTCTTAAGGAAGAGTTATTCATGTTTTAATATGGCATATATCATTAGGAGGCAGCAGGAAAAATTCAAGAAGTTTGTATATTCAAGGGGTAACTAATACAGCCATCGCATGCCAATGGCTGAGGTAGGGATACTTTTGTGGCCCCTTACAGGCTCAAATGCCCAAGTAACCCCCCACCTAAGGTGAATAACCCTTGGGAAGGTTCTTAGAAAGAGATATCTAGGACTTGGGCTTCATAGGAGGCATAGGGGTCTTAGGGAAGAGTTATTCATGTTTTAATATGGCATATATCATTAGGAGGCAGCAGGAAAAATTCAAGAAGTTTGTATATTCAAGGGGTAACTAATACAGCCATCGCATGCCAATGGCTGAGGTAGGGGTACTTTCAAGGCACCTGACAGGCTCAAATGTCTAATCAACCCCCCACCTAAGGTAAATAACTCTTGGAAGGTTCTTAGGAAGGGATATCCAGGACTTGGGCTTCATAGGAGGCATAGGGGTCTATATATGAAGGGTAATAGTTGACCTGTCAAGGCCATGGATTTGTTGATGTCGGGGCTTAAAATACCTGAAATAGGGGTAACTTTGACCCCTTATAACAAAGGAATGAGGGTAGTTATGCCTTAATCAGACCCGTATTACTTTAGAACATGTCTTAAGGAAGAGTTATTCATGTTTTAATATGGCATATATCATTAGGAGGCAGCAGGAAAAATTCAAGAAGTTTGTATATTCAAGGGGTAACTAATACAGCCATCGCATGCCAATGGCTGAGGTAGGGATAATTTTGTGGCCCCTTACAGGCTCAAATGCCCAAGTAACCCCCCACCTAAGGTGAATAACCCTTGGGAAGGTTCTTAGAAAGAGATATCTAGGACTTGGGCCTCATAGGAGGCATAGGGGTCTAGAATATGAAGGGTAATAGTTGACCTGTCAAGGCCATGGATTTGTTGATGTCAGGGCTTAAAATACCTGAAATAGGGGTAACTTTGACCCCTTAATAACAAAAGAATGAGGGTAGTTATGCCTTAATCATACCCGTATTACTTTCGAACAGGTCTTAAGGAAGAGTTATTCATGTTTTAATATGGCATATATCATTAGGAGGCAGCAGGAAAAATTCAAGAAGTTTGTATATTCAAGGGGTAACTAATACAGCCATCGCATGCCAATGGCTGAGGTAGGGGTACTTTCAAGGCACCTTACAGGCTCAAATGTCTAATTAACCCCCCACCTAAGGTGAATAACTCTTGGGGAGGTTCTTAGGAAGAGATATCCAGGACTTGGGCTTCATAGGAAGCATATAGGGGTCTAAATATGAAGGTAAAAGTTGACCTGTCAAGGCCATGGATTTGTTGATGTCGGGGCTTAAAATACCTGAAATAGGGGTAACTTTGACACCTTATAACAAAAGAATGAGGTTAGTTATGCCTTAAAGAGACCCATATTACTTTAGAACATGTCTTAAGGAAGAGTTATTCATGTTTTAATATGGCATATATCATTCGGAGGCAGCAGGAAAAATTCAAGAATTTTGTATATTCAAGGGGTAACCAATACTGCCATCGCATGCCAATGGCTGAGGTAGGGGTACTTTCAAGGCACCTTACAGGCTCAAATGTCTAATTAACCCCCCACCTAAGGTGAATAACTCTTGGGAAGGTTCTTAGGAAGGGATATCCAGGACTTGGGCTTCATAGGAGGCATAGGGGTCTAAATATGAAGGTAAAAGTTGACCTGTCAAGGCCATGGATTTGTTGATGTCGGGGCTTAAAATACCTGAAATAGGGGTAACTTTGACACCTTATAACAAAAGAATGAGGTTAGTTATGCCTTAATCAGACCCATATTACTTTAGAACATGTCTTAAGGAAGGGTAATTCATGTTTTAATATGGCATATATCATTAGGAGGCAGCAGGAGAAATTCAAGAAGTTTGTATATTCAAGGGGCAACCAATACTGCCATCGCATGCCATTGGCTGAGGTAGGGTACTTTCAAGGCACCTTACAGGCTCAAATGTCTAATTAACCCCCCACCTAAGGTAAATAACTCTTGGGAAGGTTCTTAGGAAGGGATATCCAGGACTTGGGCTTCATAGGAGGCATAGGGGTCTATATATGAAGGGTAATAGTTGACCTGTCAAGGCCATGGATTTGTTGATGTCGGGGCTTAAAATACCTGAAATAGGGGTAACTTTGACCCCTTATAACAAAAGAATGAGGGTAGTTATGCCTTAATCAGACCCATATTACTTTAGAACATGTCTTAAGGAAGAGCAATTCATGTTTTAATATGGCATATATCATTAGGAGGCAGCAGGAAAAATTCAAGAAGTTTGTATATTCAAGGGGTAACCAATACTGCCATCGCATGCCAATGGCTGAGGTAGGGGTGCTTTCAAGGCACCTTACAGGCTCAAATGTCTAATTAACCCCCCACCTAAGGTAAATAACTCTTGGGAAGGTTCTTAGGAAGGGATATCCAGGACTTGGGCTTCATAGGAGGCATAGGGGTCTATATATGAAGGGTAATAGTTGACCTGTCAAGGCCATGGATTTGTTGATGTCGGGGCTTAAAATACCTGAAATAGGGGTAACTTTGACCCCTTATAACAAAAGAATGAGGGTAGTTATGCCTTAATCAGACCCGTATTACTTTAGAACATGTCTTAAGGAAGAGTTATTCATGTTTTAATATGGCATATATCATTAGGAGGCAGCAGGAAAAATTCAAGAAGTTTGTATATTTAAGGGGTAACTAATACAGCCATTGCGTGCCAATCGCTGAGGTAGGGGTACTTTCGAGGGACCATACAGGCTCAAATGTCTAATTAACCCCCCACCTAAGGTGAATAACTCTAGGGAAGGTTCTTAGGAAGAGATATTTAGGCCTTGGGCTTCATAGGAGGCATAGGGGTCTAGATATGAAGGGTAAAAGTTGACCTGTCAAGGCCATGGATTTGTAGATGTCGGGGCTAAAAATACCTGAAATAGGGGTAACTTTGACCCCTTATAAAAAAAGAATGAGGGAAGTTATGCCTTAATAAGACCCATATTACTTTAGAACATGTCTTAAGGAAGAGTTATTCATGTTTTAATATGGCATATATTTATAGGGGCCAGCAGGGAAAATTCAAGAAGTTTGTATATTTAAGGGGTAACTAATATAGCCATTGCGTGCCAATGGCTGAGGTAGGGGTACTTTTGTGGCCCCTTACAGGCTCAAATGCCCAAGTAACCCCCGACTTAAGGTAAATAACTCTTGGGAAGGTTCTTAGGAAGAGATATCCAGGACTTGGGCTTCATAGGAGGCATAGGGGTCTATATATTAAGGGTAAAAGTTGACCTGTCAAGGCCATGGATTTGTTGATGTCGGGGCTTAAAATAACTGAAATAGGGGTAACTTTGACCCCTTATAACAAAAGAATGAGGGTAGTTATGCCTTAATCAGACCCGTATTACTTTAGAACATGTCTTAGGGAAGAGTTATTCATGTTTTAATATGGCATATATCATTAGGAGGCAGCAGGAAAAATTCAAGAAGTTTGTATATTCAAGGGGTAACCAATACTGCCATCGCATGCCAATGGCTGAGGTAGGGGTACTTTCAAGGCACCTTACAGGCTCAAATGTCTCACTAACCCCCCACCTAAGGTAAATAACTCTTGGGAAGGTTCTTAGGAAGGGATATCTAGGACTTGGGCTTCATAGGAGGCATAGGGGTCTATATATGAAGGGTAATAGTTGACCTGTCAAGGCCATGGATTTGTTGATGTCGGGGCTTAAAATACCTGAAATAGGGGTAACTTTGACCCCTTATAACAAAAGAATGAGGGTAGTTATGCCTTAATCAGACCCGTATTACTTTAGAACATGTCTTAAGGAAGAGTTATTCATGTTTTAATATGGCATATATCATTAGGAGGCAGCAGGAAAAATTCAAGAAGTTTGTATATTTAAGGGGTAACTAATACAGCCATTGCGTGCCAATCGCTGAGGTAGGGGTACTTTCGAGGGACCATACAGGCTCAAATGTCTAATTAACCCCCCACCTAAGGTGAATAACTCTTGGGAAGGTTCTTAGGAAGAGATATTCAGGACTTGGGCTTCATAGGAGGCATAGGGGTCTAGATATGAAGGGTAAAAGTTGACCTGTCAAGGCCATGGATTTGTAGATGTCGGGGCTAAAAATACCTGAAATAGGGGTAACTTTGACCCCTTATAAAAAAAGAATGAGGGAAGTTATGACTTAATAAGACCCATATTACTTTAGAACATGTCGTAAGGAAGAGTTATTCATGTTTTAATATGGCATATATTTATAGGGGCCAGCAGGGAAAATTCAAGAAGTTTGTATATTTAAGGGGTAACTAATATAGCCATTGCGTGCCAATGGCTGAGGTAGGGGTACTTTCAAGGCACCTTACAGGCTCAAATGTCTAATTAACCCCCCACCTAAGGTGAATAACTCTTGGGGAGGTTCTTAGGAAGAGATATTTAGGACTTGGGCTTCATAGGAAGCACGTAGGGGTCTAAATATGAAGGTAAAAGTTGACCTGTCAAGGCCATGGATTTGTTGATGTCGGGGCTTAAAATACCTGAAATAGGGGTAAATTTGACACCTTATAACAAAAGAATGAGGTTAGTTATGCCTTAATCAGACCCATATTACTTTAGAACATGTCTTAAGGAAGAGTTATTCATGTTTTAATATGGCATATATCATTAGGAGGCAGCAGGAAAAATTCAAGAAGTTTGTATATTCAAGGGGTAACCAATACTGCCATCGCATGCCAATGGCTGAGGTAGGGGTACTTTCAAGGCACCTTACAGGCTCAAATGTCTAATTAACCCCCCACCTAAGGTAAATAACTCTTGGGAAGGTTCTTAGGAAGAGATATCCAGGACTTGGGCTTCATAGGAGGCATAGGGGTCTATATATGAAGGGTAATAGTTGACCTGTCAAGGCCATGGATTTGTTGATGTTGGGGCTTAAAATACCTGAAATAGGGGTAACTTTGACCCCTTATAACAAGAGAATGAGGGTAGTTATGCCTTAATCGGACTCTTATTACTTTCGAACATGTCTTAAGGAAGAGTTATTCATGTTTTAATATGGCATATATCATTAGGAGGCAGCAGGAAAAATTCAAGAAGTTTGTATATTTAAGGGGTAACTAATATAGCCATTGCGTGCCAATGGCTGAGGTAGGGGTACTTTCGTGGCCCCTTACAGGCTCAAATGCCCAAGTAACCCCCCACTTAAGGTAGATAACTCTTGGGGAGGTTCTTAGGAAGAAATATCCAGGACTAGGGCTTCATAGGAGACATAGGGGTCTATATACGAAGGGTAAAAGTTGATAACAAAAGAATGAGGGTAGTTATGCCTTAATCAGACCCGTATTACTTTAGAACATGTCTTACGTAAGAGTTAGTCATGTTTTAATATGGCATATATCATTAGGAGGCAGCAGGAAAAATTCAAGAAGTTTGTATAGGAAGGGATATCCAGGACTTGGGCTTCATAGGAGGCATAGGGGTCTATATATGAAGGGTAATAGTTGACCTGTCAAGGCCATGGATTTGTTGATGTCGGGGCTTAAAATACCTGAAATTACTTTAGAACATGTCTTACGTAAGAGTTAGTCATGTTTTAATATGGCATATATCATTAGGAGGCAGCAGGAAAAATTCAAGAAGTTTGTATAGGAAGGGATATCCAGGACTTGGGCTTCATAGGAGGCATAGGGGTCTATATATGAAGGGTAATAGTTGACCTGTCAAGGCCATGGATTTGTTGATGTCGGGGCTTAAAATACCTGAAATAGGGGTAACTTTTACCCCTTATAACAAAAGAATGAGGGTAGTTATGCCTTAATCAGACCCGTATTACTTTAGAACATGTCTTACGTAAGAGTTAGTCATGTTTTAATATGGCATATATCATTAGGAGGCAGCAGGAAAAATTCAAGAAGTTTGTATAGGAAGGGATATCCAGGACTTGGGCTTCATAGGAGGCATAGGGGTCTATATATGAAGGGTAATAGTTGACCTGTCAAGGCCATGGATTTGTTGATGTCGGGGCTTAAAATACCTGAAATTACTTTAGAACATGTCTTACGTAAGAGTTAGTCATGTTTTAATATGGCATATATCATTAGGAGGCAGCAGGAAAAATTCAAGAAGTTTGTATAGGAAGGGATATCCAGGACTTGGGCTTCATAGGAGGCATAGGGGTCTATATATGAAGGGTAATAGTTGACCTGTCAAGGCCATGGATTTGTTGATGTCGGGGCTTAAAATACCTGAAATAGGGGTAACTTTTACCCCTTATAACAAAAGAATGAGGGTAGTTATGCCTTGATCAGACCCGTATTACTTTAGAACATGTCTTAAGGAAGAGTTATTCATGTTTTAATATGGCATATATCATTAGGAGGCAGCAGGAAAAATTCAAGAAGTTTGTATATTCAAGGGGTAACTAATACAGCCATCGCATGCCAATGGCTGAGGTAGGGATACTTTTGTGGCCCCTCACAGGCTCAAATGCCCAAGTAACCACCCACCTAATGTGAATAACCCTTGGGAAGGTTCTTAGAAAGAGATATCGAGGACTTGGGCTTCATAGGAGGCATAGGGGTCTATATATGAAGGGTAATAGTTGACCTGTCAAGGCCATGGATTTGTTGATGTCAGGGCTTAAAATACCTGAAATAGGGGTAACTTTGACCCCTTATAACAAAAGAATGAGGGTAGTTATGCCTTAATCATACCCGTATTACTTTCGAACATGTCTTAAGGAAGAGTTATTCGTGTTTTAATATGGCATATATCATTAGGAGGCAGCAGGAAAAATTCAAGAGGTTTGTATATTCAAGGGGTAACTAATACAGCCATCGCATGCCAATGGCTGAGGTAGGGGTACTTTCAAGGCACCTTACAGGCTCAAATGTCTAATTAACCCCCCACCTAAGGTGAATAACTCTTGGGGAGATTCTTAGGAAGAGATATTTAGGACTTGGGCTTCATAGGAAGCACGTAGGGGTCTAAATATGAAGGTAAAAGTTGACCTGTCAAGGCCATGGATTTGTTGATGTCGGGGCTTAAAATACCTGAAATAGGGGTAACTTTTACCCCTTATAACAAAAGAATGAGGGTAGTTATGCCTTGATCAGACCCGTATTACTTTAGAACATGTCTTAAGGAAGAGTTATTCATGTTTTAATATGGCATATATCATTAGGAGGCAGCAGGAAAAATTCAAGAAGTTTGTATATTCAAGGGGTAACTAATACAGCCATCGCATGCCAATGGCTGAGGTAGGGATACTTTTGTGGCCCCTTACAGGCTCAAATGCCCAAGTAACCACCCACCTAAGGTGAATAACCCTTGGGAAGGTTCTTAGAAAGAGATATCTAGGACTTGGGCTTCATAGGAGGCATAGGGGTCTATATATGAAGGGTAATAGTTGACCTGTCAAGGCCATGGATTTGTTGATGTCAGGGCTTAAAATACCTGAAATAGGGGTAACTTTGACCCCTTATAACAAAAGAATGAGGGTAGTTATGCCTTAATCATACCCGTATTACTTTCGAACATGTCTTAGGGAAGAGTTATTCATGTTTTAATATGGCATATATCATTAGGAGGCAGCAGGAAAAATTCAAGAAGTTTGTATATTCAAGGGGTAACCAATACTGCCATCGCATGCCAATGGCTGAGGTAGGGGTACTTTCAAGGCACCTTACAGGCTCAAATGTCTAATTAACCCCCCACCTAAGGTAAATAACTCTTGGGAAGGTTCTTAGGAAAGGATATCCAGGACTTGGGCTTCATAGGAGGCATAGGGGTCTATATATGAAGGGTAATAGTTGACCTGTCAAGGCCATGGATTTGTTGATGTTGGGGCTTAAAATACCTGAAATAGGGGTAACTTTGACCCCTTATAACAAAAGAATGAGGGTAGTTATGCCTTAATCAGACTCTTATTACTTTCGAACATGTCTTAAGGAAGAGTTATTCATGTTTTAATATGGCATATATCATTAGGAGGCAGCAGGAAAAATTCAAGAAGTTTGTATATTTAAGGGGTAACTAATATAGCCATTGCGTGGCAATGGCTGAGGTAGGGGTACTTTCGTGGCCCCTTACAGGCTCAAATGCCCAAGTAACCCCCCACTTAAGGTAGATAACTCTTGGGGAGGTTCTTAGGAAGAAATATCCAGGACTAGGGTTTCATAGGAGACATAGGGGTCTATATACGAAGGGTAAAAGTTGACCTGTCAAGGCCATGGATTTGTTGATGTCGGGGCTTAAAATACCTGAAATAGGGGTAACTTTGACCCCTTATAACAAAAGAATGAGGGTAGTTATGCCTTAATCAGACCCGTATTACTTTAGAACATGTCTTACGTAAGAGTTAGTCATGTTTTAATATGGCATATATCATTAGGAGGCAGCAGGAAAAATTCAAGAAGTTTGTATATTCAAGGGGTAACTAATACAGCCATCGCATGCCAATGGCTGAGGTAGGGGTACTTTCAAGGCACCTGACAGGCTCAAATGTCTAATCAACCCCCCACCTAAGGTACATAACTCTTGGGAAGGTTCTTAGGAAGGGATATCCAGGACTTGGGCTTCATAGGAGGCATAGGGGTCTATATATGAAGGGTAATAGTTGACCTGTCAAGGCCATGGATTTGTTGATGTCGGGGCTTAAAATACCTGAAATAGGGGTAACTTTTACCCCTTATAACAAAAGAATGAGGGTAGTTATGCCTTGATCAGACCCGTATTACTTTAGAACATGTCTTAAGGAAGAGTTATTCATGTTTTAATATGGCATATATCATTAGGAGGCAGCAGGAAAAATTCAAGAAGTTTGTATATTCAAGGGGTAACTAATACAGCCATCGCATGCCAATGGCTGAGGTAGGGATACTTTTGTGGCCCCTTACAGGCTCAAATTCCCAAGTAACCCCCCACCTAAGGTGAATAACCCTTGGGAAGGTTCTTAGAAAGAGATATCTAGGACTTGGGCTTCATAGGAGGCATAGGGGTCTAGATATGAAGGGTAATAGTTGACCTGTCAAGGCCATGGATTTGTTGATGTCGGGGCTTAAAATACCTGAAATAGGGGTAACTTTGACCCCTTATAACAAAAGAATGAGGGTAGTTATGCCTTAATCATACCCGTATTACTTTCGAACATGTCTTAAGGAAGAGTTATTCATGTTTTAATATGGCATATATCATTAGGAGGCAGCAGGAAAAATTCAAGAAGTTTGTATATTCAAGGGGTAACCTAGTTATGCCTTAATCATACCCGTATTACTTTCGAACATGTCTTAAGGAAGAGTTATTCATGTTTTAATATGGCATATATCATTAGGAGGCAGCAGGAAAAATTCAAGAAGTTTGTATATTCAAGGGGTAACTAATACAGCCATTGCATGCCAATGGCTGAGGTAGGGGTACTTTCAAGGCACCTTACAGGCTCAAATGTCTAATTAACCCCCCACCTAAGGTGAATAACTCTTGGGGAGGTTCTTAGGAAGAGATATTTAGGACTTGGGCTTCATAGGAAGCATGTAGGTAAAAGTTGACCTGTAAAGGCCATGGATTTGTTGATGTGGGGGCTTAAAATACCTGAAATAGGGGTAAATTTGATACCTTATAACAAAAGAATGAGGTTAGTTATGCCTTAATCAGACCCATATTACTTTAGAACATGTCTTAAGGAAGAGCAATTCATGTTTTAATATGGCATATATCATTAGGAGGCAGCAGGAAAAATTCAAGAAGTTTGTATATTCAAGGGGTAACCAATACTGCCATCGCATGCCAATGGCTGAGGTAGGGGTACTTTCAAGGCACCTTACAGGCTCAAATGTCTAATTAACCCCCCACCTAAGGTAAATAACTCTTGGGAAGGTTCTTAGGAAGGGATATCCAGGACTTGGGCTTCATAGGAGGCATAGGGGTCTATATATGAAGGGTAATAGTTGACCTGTAAAGGCCATGGATTTGTTGATGTCGGGGCTTAAAATACCTGAAATAGGGGTAACTTTGACCCCTTATAACAAAAGAATGAGGGTAGTTATGCCTTAATCAGACCCGTATTACTTTAGAACATGTCTTAAGGAAGAGTTATTCATGTTTTAATATGGCATATATCATTAGGAGGCAGCAGGAAAAATTCAAGAAGTTTGTATATTTAAGGGGTAACTAATACAGCCATTGCGTGCCAATCGCTGAGGTAGGGGTACTTTCGAGGGACCATACAGGCTCAAATGTCTAATTAACCCCCCACCTAAGGTGAATAACTCTTGGGAAGGTTCTTAGGAAGAGATATTCAGGACTTGGGCTTCATAGGAGGCATAGGGGTCTATATATGAAGGGTAATAGTTGACCTGTCAAGGCCATGGATTTGTAGATGTCGGGGCTAAAAATACCTGAAATAGGGGTAACTTTGACCCCTTATAAAAAAAGAATGAGGGAAGTTATGACTTAATAAGACCGATATTACTTTAGAACATGTCGTAAGGAAGAGTTATTCATGTTTTAATATGGCATATATTTATAGGGGCCAGCAGGGAAAATTCAAGAAGTTTGTATATTTAAGGGGTAACTAATATAGCCATTGCGTGCCAATGGCTGAGGTAGGGGTACTTTTGTGGCCCCTTACAGGCTCAAATGCCCAAGTAACCCCCGACTTAAGGTAAATAACTCTTGGGAAGGTTCTTAGGAAGAGATATCCAGGACTTGGGCTTCATAGGAGGCATAGGGGTCTATATATTAAGGGTAAAAGTTGACCTGTCAAGGCCATGGATTTGTTGATGTCGGGGCTTAAAATACCTGAAATAGGGGTAACTTTGACCCCTTATAACAAAAGAATGAGGGTAGTTAAGCCTTAATCAGACCCGTATTACTTTAGAACATGTCTTAGGGAAGAGTTATTCATGTTTTAATATGGCATATATCATTAGGAGGCAGCAGGAAAAATTCAAGAAGTTTGTATATTCAAGGGGTAACTAATACAGCCATCGCATGCCAATGGCTGAGGTAGGGATACTTTTGTGGCCCCTTACAGGCTCAAATTCCCAAGTAACCCCCCACCTAAGGTGAATAACCCTTGGGAAGGTTCTTAGAAAGAGATATCTAGGACTTGGGCTTCATAGGAGGCATAGGGGTCTAGATATGAAGGGTAATAGTTGACCTGTCAAGGCCATGGATTTGTTAATGTCGGGGCTTAAAATACCTGAAATAGGGGTAACTTTGACCCCTTATAACAAAAGAATGAGGGTAGTTATGCCTTAATCATACCCGTATTACTTTCGAACATGTCTTAAGGAAGAGTTATTCATGTTTTAATATGGCATATATCATTAGGAGGCAGCAGGAAAAATTCAAGAAGTTTGTATATTCAAGGGGTAACTAATACAGCCATTGCATGCCAATGGCTGAGGTAGGGGTACTTTCAAGGCACCTTACAGGCTCAAATGTCTAATTAACCCCCCACCTAAGGTGAATAACTCTTGGGGAGGTTCTTAGGAAGAGATATTTAGGACTTGGGCTTCATAGGAAGCATGTAGGTAAAAGTTGACCTGTAAAGGCCATGGATTTGTTGATGTGGGGGCTTAAAATACCTGAAATAGGGGTAAATTTGATACCTTATAACAAAAGAATGAGGTTAGTTATGCCTTAATCAGACCCATATTACTTTAGAACATGTCTTAAGGAAGAGCAATTCATGTTTTAATATGGCATATATCATTAGGAGGCAGCAGGAAAAATTCAAGAAGTTTGTATATTCAAGGGGTAACCAATACTGCCATCGCATGCCAATGGCTGAGGTAGGGGTACTTTCAAGGCACCTTACAGGCTCAAATGTCTAATTAACCCCCCACCTAAGGTAAATAACTCTTGGGAAGGTTCTTAGGAAGGGATATCCAGGACTTGGGCTTCATAGGAGGCATAGGGGTCTATATATGAAGGGTAATAGTTGACCTGTCAAGGCCATGGATTTGTTGATGTCGGGGCTTAAAATACCTGAAATAGGGGTAACTTTGACCCCTTATAACAAAAGAATGAGGGTAGTTATGCCTTAATCAGACCCGTATTACTTTAGAACATGTCTTAAGGAAGAGTTATTCATGTTTTAATATGGCATATATCATTAGGAGGCAGCAGGAAAAATTCAAGAAGTTTGTATATTTAAGGGGTAACTAATACAGCCATTGCGTGCCAATCGCTGAGGTAGGGGTACTTTCGAGGGACCATACAGGCTCAAATGTCTAATTAACCCCCCACCTAAGGTGAATAACTCTTGGGACGGTTCTTAGGAAGAGATATTCAGGACTTGGGCTTCATAGGAGGCATAGGGGTCTATATATGAAGGGTAATAGTTGACCTGTCAAGGCCATGGATTTGTAGATGTCGGGGCTAAAAATACCTGAAATAGGGGTAACTTTGACCCCTTATAAAAAAAGAATGAGGGAAGTTATGACTTAATAAGACCGATATTACTTTAGAACATGTCGTAAGGAAGAGTTATTCATGTTTTAATATGGCATATATTTATAGGGGCCAGCAGGGAAAATTCAAGAAGTTTGTATATTTAAGGGGTAACTAATATAGCCATTGCGTGCCAATGGCTGAGGTAGGGGTACTTTTGTGGCCCCTTACAGGCTCAAATGCCCAAGTAACCCCCGACTTAAGGTAAATAACTCTTGGGAAGGTTCTTAGGAAGAGATATCCAGGACTTGGGCTTCATAGGAGGCATAGGGGTCTATATATTAAGGGTAAAAGTTGACCTGTCAAGGCCATGGATTTGTTGATGTCGGGGCTTAAAATACCTGAAATAGGGGTAACTTTGACCCCTTATAACAAAAGAATGAGGGTAGTTAAGCCTTAATCAGACCCGTATTACTTTAGAACATGTCTTAGGGAAGAGTTATTCATGTTTTAATATGGCATATATCATTAGGAGGCAGCAGGAAAAATTCAAGAAGTTTGTATATTCAAGGGGTAACTAATACAGCCATCGCATGCCAATGGCTGAGGTAGGGATACTTTTGTGGCCCCTTACAGGCTCAAATTGCCAAGTAACCCCCCACCTAAGGTGAATAACCCTTGGGAAGGTTCTTAGAAAGAGATATCTAGGACTTGGGCTTCATAGGAGGCATAGGGGTCTAGATATGAAGGGTAATAGTTGACCTGTCAAGGCCATGGATTTGTTAATGTCGGGGCTTAAAATACCTGAAATAGGGGTAACTTTGACCCCTTATAACAAAAGAATGAGGGTAGTTATGCCTTAATCATACCCGTATTACTTTCGAACATGTCTTAAGGAAGAGTTATTCATGTTTTAATATGGCATATATCATTAGGAGGCAGCAGGAAAAATTCAAGAAGTTTGTATATTCAAGGGGTAACTAATACAGCCATTGCATGCCAATGGCTGAGGTAGGGGTACTTTCAAGGCACCTTACAGGCTCAAATGTCTAATTAACCCCCCACCTAAGGTGAATAACTCTTGGGGAGGTTCTTAGGAAGAGATATTTAGGACTTGGGCTTCATAGGAAGCATGTAGGTAAAAGTTGACCTGTAAAGGCCATGGATTTGTTGATGTGGGGGCTTAAAATACCTGAAATAGGGGTAAATTTGATACCTTATAACAAAAGAATGAGGTTAGTTATGCCTTAATCAGACCCATATTACTTTAGAACATGTCTTAAGGAAGAGCAATTCATGTTTTAATATGGCATATATCATTAGGAGGCAGCAGGAAAAATTCAAGAAGTTTGTATATTCAAGGGGTAACCAATACTGCCATCGCATGCCAATGGCTGAGGTAGGGGTACTTTCAAGGCACCTTACAGGCTCAAATGTCGAATTAACCCCCCACCTAAGGTAAATAACTCTTGGGAAGGTTCTTAGGAAGGGATATCCAGGACTTGGGCTTCATAGGAGGCATAGGGGTCTATATATGAAGGGTAATAGTTGACCTGTCAAGGCCATGGATTTGTTGATGTCGGGGCTTAAAATACCTGAAATAGGGGTAACTTTGACCCCTTATAACAAAAGAATGAGGGTAGTTATGCCTTAATCAGACCCGTATTACTTTAGAACATGTCTGAAGGAAGAGTTATTCATGTTTTAATATGGCATATATCATTAGGAGGCAGCAGGAAAAATTCAAGAAGTTTGTATATTTAAGGGGTAACTAATACAGCCATTGCGTGCCAATCGCTGAGGTAGGGGTACTTTCGAGGGACCATACAGGCTCAAATGTCTAATTAACCCCCCACCTAAGGTGAATAACTCTTGGGAAGGTTCTTAGGAAGAGATATTCAGGACTTGGGCTTCATAGGAGGCATAGGGGTCTAGATATGAAGGGTAAAAGTTGACCTGTCAAGGCCATGGATTTGTAGATGTCGGGGCTAAAAATACCTGAAATAGGGGTAACTTTGACCCCTTATAAAAAAAGAATGAGGGAAGTTATGACTTAATAAGACCCATATTACTTTAGAACATGTCGTAAGGAAGAGTTATTCATGTTTTAATATGGCATATATTTATAGGGGCCAGCAGGGAAAATTCAAGAAGTTTGTATATTTAAGGGGTAACTAATATAGCCATTGCGTGCCAATGGCTGAGGTAGGGGTACTTTTGTGGCCCCTTACAGGCTCAAATGCCCAAGTAACCCCCGACTTAAGGTAAATAACTCTTGGGAAGGTTCTTAGGAAGAGATATCCAGGACTTGGGCTTCATAGGAGGCATAGGGGTCTATATATTAAGGGTAAAAGTTGACCTGTCAAGGCCATGGATTTGTTGATGTCGGGGCTTAAAATACCTGAAATAGGGGTAACTTTGACCCCTTATAACAAAAGAATGAGGGTAGTTAAGCCTTAATCAGACCCGTATTACTTTAGAACATGTCTTAGGGAAGAGTTATTCATGTTTTAATATGGCATATATCATTAGGAGGCAGCAGGAAAAATTCAAGAAGTTTGTATATTCAAGGGGTAACTAATACAGCCATCGCATGCCAATGGCTGAGGTAGGGATACTTTTGTGGCCCCTTACAGGCTCAAATTCCCAAGTAACCCCCCACCTAAGGTGAATAACCCTTGGGAAGGTTCTTAGAAAGAGATATCTAGGACTTGGGCTTCATAGGAGGCATAGGGGTCTAGATATGAAGGGTAATAGTTGACCTGTCAAGGCCATGGATTTGTTGATGTCGGGGCTTAAAATACCTGAAATAGGGGTAACTTTGACCCCTTATAACAAAAGAATGAGGGTAGTTATGCCTTAATCAGACCCGTATTACTTTAGAACATGTCTTACGTAAGAGTTAGTCATGTTTTAATATGGCATATATCATTAGGAGGCAGCAGGAAAAATTCAAGAAGTTTGTATATTCAAGGGGTAACTAATACAGCCATCGCATGCCAATGGCTGAGGTAGGGGTACTTTCAAGGCACCTGACAGGCTCAAATGTCTAATCAACCCCCCACCTAAGGTACATAACTCTTGGGAAGGTTCTTAGGAAGGGATATCCAGGACTTGGGCTTCATAGGAGGCATAGGGGTCTATATATGAAGGGTAATAGTTGACCTGTCAAGGCCATGGATTTGTTGATGTCGGGGCTTAAAATACCTGAAATAGGGGTAACTTTTACCCCTTATAACAAAAGAATGAGGGTAGTTATGCCTTGATCAGACCCGTATTACTTTAGAACATGTCTTAAGGAAGAGTTATTCATGTTTTAATATGGCATATATCATTAGGAGGCAGCAGGAAAAATTCAAGAAGTTTGTATATTCAAGGGGTAACTAATACAGCCATCGCATGCCAATGGCTGAGGTAGGGATACTTTTGTGGCCCCTTACAGGCTCAAATGCCCAAGTAACCACCCACCTAAGGTGAATAACCCTTGGGAAGGTTCTTAGAAAGAGATATCTAGGACTTGGGCTTCATAGGAGGCATAGGGGTCTATATATGAAGGGTAATAGTTGACCTGTCAAGGCCATGGATTTGTTGATGTCAGGGCTTAAAATACCTGAAATAGGGGTAACTTTGACCCCTTATAACAAAAGAATGAGGGTAGTTATGCCTTAATCATACCCGTATTACTTTCGAACATGTCTTAAGGAAGAGTTATTCATGTTTTAATATGGCATATATCATTAGGAGGCAGCAGGAAAAATTCAAGAAGTTTGTATATTCAAGGGGTAACTAATACAGCCATCGCATGCCAATGGCTGAGGTAGGGGTACTTTCAAGGCACCTTACAGGCTCAAATGTCTAATTAACCCCCCACCTAAGGTGAATAACTCTTGGGGAGGTTCTTAGGAAGAGATATTTAGGACTTGGGCTTCATAGGAAGCACGTAGGGGTCTAAATATGAAGGTAAAAGTTGACCTGTCAAGGCCATGGATTTGTTGATGTCGGGGCTTAAAATACCTGAAATAGGGGTAACTTTGACACCTTATAACAAAAGAATGAGGTTAGTTATGCCTTAAAGAGACCCATATTACTTTAGAACATGTCTTAAGGAAGAGTTATTCATGTTTTAATATGGCATATATCATTCGGAGGCAGCAAGAAAAATTCAAGAAGTTTGTATATTCAAGGGGTAACCAATACTGCCATCGCATGCCAATGGCTGAGGTAGGGGTACTTTCAAGGCACCTTACAGGCTCAAATGTCTAATTAACCCCCCACCTAAGGTGAATAACTCTTGGGAAGGTTCTTAGGAAGGGATATCCAGGACTTGGGCTTCAAAGGAGGCATAGGGGTCTAAATATGAAGGTAAAAGTTGACCTGTCAAGGCCATGGATTTGTTGATGTCGGGGCTTAAAATACCTGAAATAGGGGTAACTTTGACACCTTATAACAAAAGAATGAGGTTAGTTATGCCTTAATCAGACCCATATTACTTTAGAACATGTCTTAAGGAAGAGTAATTCATGTTTTAATATGGCATATATCATTAGGAGGCAGCAGGATAAATTCAAGAAGTTTGTATATTCAAGGGGCAACCAATACTGCCATCGCATGCCATTGGCTGAGGTAGGGTACTTTCAAGGCACCTTACAGGCTCAAATGTCTAATTAACCCCCCACCTAAGGTAAATAACTCTTGGGAAGGTTCTTAGGAAGAGATATCCAGGACTTGGGCTTCATAGGAGGCATAGGGGTCTATATATGAAGGGTAATAGTTGACCTGTCAAGGCCATGGATTTGTTGATGTCGGGGCTTAAAATACCTGAAATAGGGGTAATTTTGACCCCTTATAACAAAAGAATGAGGGTAGTTATGCCTTAATCAGACCCATATTACTTTAGAACATGTCTTAAGGAAGAGCAATTCATGTTTTAATATGGCATATATCATTAGGAGGCAGCAGGAAAAATTCAAGAAGTTTGTATATTCAAGGGGTAACCAATACTGCCATCGCATGCCAATGGCTGAGGTAGGGGTACTTTCAAGGCACCTTACAGGCTCAAATGTCTAATTAACCCCCCACCTAAGGTGAATAACTCTTGGGGAGGTTCTTAGGAAGAGATATTTAGGACTTGGGCTTCATAGGAAGCACGTAGGGGTCTAAATATGAAGGTAAAAGTTGACCTGTCAAGGCCATGGATTTGTTGATGTCGGGGCTTAAAATACCTGAAATAGGGGTAACTTTGACACCTTATAACAAAAGAATGAGGTTAGTTATGCCTTAAAGAGACCCATATTACTTTAGAACATGTCTTAAGGAAGAGTTATTCATGTTTTAATATGGCATATATCATTCGGAGGCAGCAAGAAAAATTCAAGAAGTTTGTATATTCAAGGGGTAACCAATACTGCCATCGCATGCCAATGGCTGAGGTAGGGGTACTTTCAAGGCACCTTACAGGCTCAAATGTCTAATTAACCCCCCACCTAAGGTGAATAACTCTTGGGAAGGTTCTTAGGAAGGGATATCCAGGACTTGGGCTTCAAAGGAGGCATAGGGGTCTAAATATGAAGGTAAAAGTTGACCTGTCAAGGCCATGGATTTGTTGATGTCGGGGCTTAAAATACCTGAAATAGGGGTAACTTTGACACCTTATAACAAAAGAATGAGGTTAGTTATGCCTTAATCAGACCCATATTACTTTAGAACATGTCTTAAGGAAGAGTAATTCATGTTTTAATATGGCATATATCATTAGGAGGCAGCAGGATAAATTCAAGAAGTTTGTATATTCAAGGGGCAACCAATACTGCCATCGCATGCCATTGGCTGAGGTAGGGTACTTTCAAGGCACCTTACAGGCTCAAATGTCTAATTAACCCCCCACCTAAGGTAAATAACTCTTGGGAAGGTTCTTAGGAAGAGATATCCAGGACTTGGGCTTCATAGGAGGCATAGGGGTCTATATATGAAGGGTAATAGTTGACCTGTCAAGGCCATGGATTTGTTGATGTCGGGGCTTAAAATACCTGAAATAGGGGTAACTTTGACCCCTTATAACAAAAGAATGAGGGTAGTTATGCCTTAATCAGACCCGTATTACTTTAGAACATGTCTTAAGGAAGAGTTATTCATGTTTTAATATGGCATATATCATTAGGAGGCAGCAGGAAAAATTCAAGAAGTTTGTATATTTAAGGGGTAACTAATACAGCCATTGCGTGCCAATCGCTGAGGTAGGGGTACTTTCGAGGGACCATACAGGCTCAAATGTCTAATTAACCCCCCACCTAAGGTGAATAACTCTTGGGAAGGTTCTTAGGAAGAGATATTCAGGACTTGGGCTTCATAGGAGGCATAGGGGTCTATATATGAAGGGTAATAGTTGACCTGTCAAGGCCATGGATTTGTAGATGTCGGGGCTAAAAATACCTGAAATAGGGGTAACTTTGACCCCTTATAAAAAAAGAATGAGGGAAGTTATGACTTAATAAGACCGATATTACTTTAGAACATGTCGTAAGGAAGAGTTATTCATGTTTTAATATGGCATATATTTATAGGGGCCAGCAGGGAAAATTCAAGAAGTTTGTATATTTAAGGGGTAACTAATATAGCCATTGCGTGCCAATGGCTGAGGTAGGGGTACTTTTGTGGCCCCTTACAGGCTCAAATGCCCAAGTAACCCCCGACTTAAGGTAAATAACTCTTGGGAAGGTTCTTAGGAAGAGATATCCAGGACTTGGGCTTCATAGGAGGCATAGGGGTCTATATATTAAGGGTAAAAGTTGACCTGTCAAGGCCATGGATTTGTTGATGTCGTGGCTTAAAATACCTGAAATAGGGGTAACTTTGACCCCTTATAACAAAAGAATGAGGGTAGTTAAGCCTTAATCAGACCCGTATTACTTTAGAACATGTCTTAGGGAAGAGTTATTCATGTTTTAATATGGCATATATCATTAGGAGGCAGCAGGAAAAATTCAAGAAGTTTGTATATTCAAGGGGTAACTAATACAGCCATCGCATGCCAATGGCTGAGGTAGGGATACTTTTGTGGCCCCTTACAGGCTCAAATTCCCAAGTAACCCCCCACCTAAGGTGAATAACCCTTGGGAAGGTTCTTAGAAAGAGATATCTAGGACTTGGGCTTCATAGGAGGCATAGGGGTCTAGATATGAAGGGTAATAGTTGACCTGTCAAGGCCATGGATTTGTTAATGTCGGGGCTTAAAATACCTGAAATAGGGGTAACTTTGACCCCTTATAACAAAAGAATGAGGGTAGTTATGCCTTAATCATACCCGTATTACTTTCGAACATGTCTTAAGGAAGAGTTATTCATGTTTTAATATGGCATATATCATTAGGAGGCAGCAGGAAAAATTCAAGAAGTTTGTATATTCAAGGGGTAACTAATACAGCCATTGCATGCCAATGGCTGAGGTAGGGGTACTTTCAAGGCACCTTACAGGCTCAAATGTCTAATTAACCCCCCACCTAAGGTGAATAACTCTTGGGGAGGTTCTTAGGAAGAGATATTTAGGACTTGGGCTTCATAGGAAGCATGTAGGTAAAAGTTGACCTGTAAAGGCCATGGATTTGTTGATGTGGGGGCTTAAAATACCTGAAATAGGGGTAAATTTGATACCTTATAACAAAAGAATGAGGTTAGTTATGCCTTAATCAGACCCATATTACTTTAGAACATGTCTTAAGGAAGAGCAATTCATGTTTTAATATGGCATATATCATTAGGAGGCAGCAGGAAAAATTCAAGAAGTTTGTATATTCAAGGGGTAACCAATACTGCCATCGCATGCCAATGGCTGAGGTAGGGGTACTTTCAAGGCACCTTACAGGCTCAAATGTCTAATTAACCCCCCACCTAAGGTAAATAACTCTTGGGAAGGTTCTTAGGAAGGGATATCCAGGACTTGGGCTTCATAGGAGGCATAGGGGTCTATATATGAAGGGTAATAGTTGACCTGTCAAGGCCATGGATTTGTTGATGTCGGGGCTTAAAATACCTGAAATAGGGGTAACTTTGACCCCTTATAACAAAAGAATGAGGGTAGTTATGCCTTAATCAGACCCGTATTACTTTAGAACATGTCTTAAGGAAGAGTTATTCATGTTTTAATATGGCATATATCATTAGGAGGCAGCAGGAAAAATTCAAGAAGTTTGTATATTTAAGGGGTAACTAATACAGCCATTGCGTGCCAATCGCTGAGGTAGGGGTACTTTCGAGGGACCATACAGGCTCAAATGTCTAATTAACCCCCCACCTAAGGTGAATAACTCTTGGGAAGGTTCTTAGGAAGAGATATTCAGGACTTGGGCTTCATAGGAGGCATAGGGGTCTAGATATGAAGGGTAAAAGTTGACCTGTCAAGGCCATGGATTTGTAGATGTCGGGGCTAAAAATACCTGAAATAGGGGTAACTTTGACCCCTTATAAAAAAAGAATGAGGGAAGTTATGACTTAATAAGACCCATATTACTTTAGAACATGTCGTAAGGAAGAGTTATTCATGTTTTAATATGGCATATATTTATAGGGGCCAGCAGGGAAAATTCAAGAAGTTTGTATATTTAAGGGGTAACTAATATAGCCATTGCGTGCCAATGGCTGAGGTAGGGGTACTTTTGTGGCCCCTTACAGGCTCAAATGCCCAAGTAACCCCCGACTTAAGGTAAATAACTCTTGGGAAGGTTCTTAGGAAGAGATATCCAGGACTTGGGCTTCATAGGAGGCATAGGGGTCTATATATTAAGGGTAAAAGTTGACCTGTCAAGGCCATGGATTTGTTGATGTCGGGGCTTAAAATACCTGAAATAGGGGTAACTTTGACCCCTTATAACAAAAGAATGAGGGTAGTTAAGCCTTAATCAGACCCGTATTACTTTAGAACATGTCATAGGGAAGAGTTATTCATGTTTTAATATGGCATATATCATTAGGAGGCAGCAGGAAAAATTCAAGAAGTTTGTATATTCAAGGGGTAACTAATACAGCCATCGCATGCCAATGGCTGAGGTAGGGATACTTTTGTGGCCCCTTACAGGCTCAAATTCCCAAGTAACCCCCCACCTAAGGTGAATAACCCTTGGGAAGGTTCTTAGAAAGAGATATCTAGGACTTGGGCTTCATAGGAGGCATAGGGGTCTAGATATGAAGGGTAATAGTTGACCTGTCAAGGCCATGGATTTGTTGATGTCGGGGCTTAAAATACCTGAAATAGGGGTAACTTTGACCCCTTATAACAAAAGAATGAGGGTAGTTATGCCTTAATCAGACCCGTATTACTTTAGAACATGTCTTACGTAAGAGTTAGTCATGTTTTAATATGGCATATATCATTAGGAGGCAGCAGGAAAAATTCAAGAAGTTTGTATATTCAAGGGGTAACTAATACAGCCATCGCATGCCAATGGCTGAGGTAGGGGTACTTTCAAGGCACCTGACAGGCTCAAATGTCTAATCAACCCCCCACCTAAGGTACATAACTCTTGGGAAGGTTCTTAGGAAGGGATATCCAGGACTTGGGCTTCATAGGAGGCATAGGGGTCTATATATGAAGGGTAATAGTTGACCTGTCAAGGCCATGGATTTGTTGATGTCGGGGCTTAAAATACCTGAAATAGGGGTAACTTTTACCCCTTATAACAAAAGAATGAGGGTAGTTATGCCTTGATCAGACCCGTATTACTTTAGAACATGTCTTAAGGAAGAGTTATTCATGTTTTAATATGGCATATATCATTAGGAGGCAGCAGGAAAAATTCAAGAAGTTTGTATATTCAAGGGGTAACTAATACAGCCATCGCATGCCAATGGCTGAGGTAGGGATACTTTTGTGGCCCCTTACAGGCTCAAATGCCCAAGTAACCACCCACCTAAGGTGGATAACCCTTGGGAAGGTTCTTAGAAAGAGATATCTAGGACTTGGGCTTCATAGGAGGCATAGGGGTCTATATATGAAGGGTAATAGTTGACCTGTCAAGGCCATGGATTTGTTGATGTCAGGGCTTAAAATACCTGAAATAGGGGTAACTTTGACCCCTTATAACAAAAGAATGAGGGTAGTTATGCCTTAATCATACCCGTATTACTTTCGAACATGTCTTAAGGAAGAGTTATTCATGTTTTAATATGGCATATATCATTAGGAGGCAGCAGGAAAAATTCAAGAAGTTTGTATAATCAATGGGTAACTAATACAGCCATCGCATGCCAATGGCTGAGGTAGGGGTACTTTCAAGGCACCTTACAGGCTCAAATGTCTAATTAACCCCCCACCTAAGGTGAATAACTCTTGGGGAGGTTCTTAGGAAGAGATATTTAGGACTTGGGCTTCATAGGAAGCACGTAGGGGTCTAAATATGAAGGTAAAAGTTGACCTGTCAAGGCCATGGATTTGTTGATGTCGGGGCTTAAAATACCTGAAATAGGGGTAACTTTGACACCTTATAACAAAAGAATGAGGTTAGTTATGCCTTAAAGAGACCCATATTACTTTAGAACATGTCTTAAGGAAGAGTTATTCATGTTTTAATATGGCATATATCATTCGGAGGCAGCAAGAAAAATTCAAGAAGTTTGTATATTCAAGGGGTAACCAATACTGCCATCGCATGCCAATGGCTGAGGTAGGGGTACTTTCAAGGCACCTTACAGGCTCAAATGTCTAATTAACCCCCCACCTAAGGTGAATAACTCTTGGGAAGGTTCTTAGGAAGGGATATCCAGGACTTGGGCTTCAAAGGAGGCATAGGGGTCTAAATATGAAGGTAAAAGTTGACCTGTCAAGGCCATGGATTTGTTGATGTCGGGGCTTAAAATACCTGAAATAAGGGTAACTTTGACACCTTATAACAAAAGAATGAGGTTAGTTATGCCTTAATCAGACCCATATTACTTTAGAACATGTCTTAAGGAAGAGTAATTCATGTTTTAATATGGCATATATCATTAGGAGGCAGCAGGATAAATTCAAGAAGTTTGTATATTCAAGGGGCAACCAATACTGCCATCGCATGCCATTGGCTGAGGTAGGGTACTTTCAAGGCACCTTACAGGCTCAAATGTCTAATTAACCCCCCACCTAAGGTAAATAACTCTTGGGAAGGTTCTTAGGAAGAGATATCCAGGACTTGGGCTTCATAGGAGGCATAGGGGTCTATATATGAAGGGTAATAGTTGACCTGTCAAGGCCATGGATTTGTTGATGTCGGGGCTTAAAATACCTGAAATAGGGGTAATTTTGACCCCTTATAACAAAAGAATGAGGGTAGTTATGCCTTAATCAGACCCATATTACTTTAGAACATGTCTTAAGGAAGAGCAATTCATGTTTTAATATGGCATATATCATTAGGAGGCAGCAGGAAAAATTCAAGAAGTTTGTATATTCAAGGGGTAACCAATACTGCCATCGCATGCCAATGGCTGAGGTAGGGGTACTTTCAAGGCACCTTACAGGCTCAAATGTCTAATTAACCCCCCACCTAAGGTGAATAACTCTTGGGGAGGTTCTTAGGAAGAGATATTTAGGACTTGGGCTTCATAGGAAGCACGTAGGGGTCTAAATATGAAGGTAAAAGTTGACCTGTCAAGGCCATGGATTTGTTGATGTCGGGGCTTAAAATACCTGAAATAGGGGTAACTTTGACACCTTATAACAAAAGAATGAGGTTAGTTATGCCTTAAAGAGACCCATATTACTTTAGAACATGTCTTAAGGAAGAGTTATTCATGTTTTAATATGGCATATATCATTCGGAGGCAGCAAGAAAAATTCAAGAAGTTTGTATATTCAAGGGGTAACCAATACTGCCATCGCATGCCAATGGCTGAGGTAGGGGTACTTTCAAGGCACCTTACAGGCTCAAATGTCTAATTAACCCCCCACCTAAGGTGAATAACTCTTGGGAAGGTTCTTAGGAAGGGATATCCAGGACTTGGGCTTCAAAGGAGGCATAGGGGTCTAAATATGAAGGTAAAAGTTGACCTGTCAAGGCCATGGATTTGTTGATGTCGGGGCTTAAAATACCTGAAATAGGGGTAACTTTGACACCTTATAACAAAAGAATGAGGTTAGTTATGCCTTAATCAGACCCATATTACTTTAGAACATGTCTTAAGGAAGAGTAATTCATGTTTTAATATGGCATATATCATTAGGAGGCAGCAGGATAAATTCAAGAAGTTTGTATATTCAAGGGGCAACCAATACTGCCATCGCATGCCATTGGCTGAGGTAGGGTACTTTCAAGGCACCTTACAGGCTCAAATGTCTAATTAACCCCCCACCTAAGGTAAATAACTCTTGGGAAGGTTCTTAGGAAGAGATATCCAGGACTTGGGCTTCATAGGAGGCATAGGGGTCTATATATGAAGGGTAATAGTTGACCTGTCAAGGCCATGGATTTGTTGATGTCGGGGCTTAAAATACCTGAAATAGGGGTAATTTTGACCCCTTATAACAAAAGAATGAGGGTAGTTATGCC
The DNA here is from genome assembly GCA_963942565.1 of Maea johnstoni. NCBI lineage: Eukaryota > Metazoa > Annelida > Polychaeta > Spionida > Magelonidae > Maea > Maea johnstoni. Next base: position 59,313,036 of record OZ012685.1, on the reverse strand, counting down.
TTAATCAGACCCATATTACTTTAGAACATGTCTTAAGGAAGAGCAATTCATGTTTTAATATGGCATATATCATTAGGAGGCAGCAGGAAAAATTCAAGAAGTTTGTATATTCAAGGGGTAACCAATACTGCCATCGCATGCCAATGGCTGAGGTAGGGGTACTTTCAAGGCACCTTACAGGCTCAAATGTCTAATTAACCCCCCACCTAAGGTGAATAACTCTTGGGGAGGTTCTTAGGAAGAGATATTTAGGACTTGGGCTTCATAGGAAGCACGTAGGGGTCTAAATATGAAGGTAAAAGTTGACCTGTCAAGGCCATGGATTTGTTGATGTCGGGGCTTAAAATACCTGAAATAGGGGTAACTTTGACACCTTATAACAAAAGAATGAGGTTAGTTATGCCTTAAAGAGACCCATATTACTTTAGAACATGTCTTAAGGAAGAGTTATTCATGTTTTAATATGGCATATATTTATAGGGGCCAGCAGGGAAAATTCAAGAAGTTTGTATATTTAAGGGGTAACTAATATAGCCATTGCGTGCCAATGGCTGAGGTAGGGGTAATTTTGTGGCCCCTTACAGGCTCAAATGCCCAAGTAACCCCCGACTTAAGGTAGATAACTCTTGGGGAGGTTCTTAGGAAGAAATATCCAGGACTAGGGCTTCATAGGAGACATAGGGGTCTATATACGAAGGGTAAAAGTTGACCTGTCAAGGCCATGGATTTGTTGATGTCGGGGCTTAAAATACCTGAAATAGGGGTAACTTTGACCCCTTATAACAAAAGAATGAGGGTAGTTATGCCTTAATCAGACCCGTATTACTTTAGAACATGTCTTACGTAAGAGTTAGTCATGTTTTAATATGGCATATATCATTAGGAGGCAGCAGGAAAAATTCAAGAAGTTTGTATATTCAAGGGGTAACTAATACAGCCATCGCATGCCAATGGCTGAGGTAGGGGTACTTTCAAGGCACCTGACAGGCTCAAATGTCTAATCAACCCCCCACCTAAGGTACATAACTCTTGGGAAGGTTCTTAGGAAGGGATATCCAGGACTTGGGCTTCATAGGAGGCATAGGGGTCTATATATGAAGGGTAATAGTTGACCTGTCAAGGCCATGGATTTGTTGATGTCGGGGCTTAAAATACCTGAAATAGGGGTAACTTTTACCCCTTATAACAAAAGAATGAGGGTAGTTATGCCTTGATCAGACCCGTATTACTTTAGAACATGTCTTAAGGAAGAGTTATTCATGTTTTAATATGGCATATATCATTAGGAGGCAGCAGGAAAAATTCAAGAAGTTTGTATATTCAAGGGGTAACTAATACAGCCATCGCATGCCAATGGCTGAGGTAGGGATACTTTTGTGGCCCCTTACAGGCTCAAATGCCCAAGTAACCACCCACCTAAGGTGAATAACCCTTGGGAAGGTTCTTAGAAAGAGATATCTAGGACTTGGGCTTCATAGGAGGCATAGGGGTCTATATATGAAGGGTAATAGTTGACCTGTCAAGGCCATGGATTTGTTGATGTCAGGGCTTAAAATACCTGAAATAGGGGTAACTTTGACACCTTATAACAAAAGAATGAGGGTAGTTATGCCTTAATCATACCCGTATTACTTTCGAACATGTCTTAAGGAAGAGTTATTCATGTTTTAATATGGCATATATCATTAGGAGGCAGCAGGAAAAATTCAAGAAGTTTGTATATTCAAGGGGTAACTAATACAGCCATCGCATGCCAATGGCTGAGGTAGGGGTACTTTCAAGGCACCTTACAGACTCAAATGTCTAATTAACCCCCCACCTAAGGTGAATAACTCTTGGGGAGGTTCTTAGGAAGAGATATTTAGGACTTGGGCTTCATAGGAAGCACGTAGGGGTCTAAATATGAAGGTAAAAGTTGACCTGTCAAGGCCATGGATTTGTTGATGTCGGGGCTTAAAATACCTGAAATAGGGGTAAATTTGACACCTTATAACAAAAGAATGAGGTTAGTTATGCCTTAATCAGATCCATATTACTTTAGAACATGTCTTAAGGAAGAGTTATTCATGTTTTAATATGGCATATATCATTAGGAGGCAGCAGGAAAAATTCAAGAAGTTTGTATATTCAAGGGGTAACCAATACTGCCATCGCATGCCAATGGCTGAGGTAGGGGTACTTTCAAGGCACCTTACAGGCTCAAATGTCTAATTAACCCCCCACCTAAGGTAAATAACTCTTGGGAAGGTTCTTAGGAAAGGATATCCAGGACTTGGGCTTCATAGGAGGCATAGGGGTCTATATATGAAGGGTAATAGTTGACCTGTCAAGGCCATGGATTTGTTGATGTTGGGGCTTAAAATACCTGAAATAGGGGTAACTTTGACCCCTTATAACAAAAGAATGAGGGTAGTTATGCCTTAATCAGACTCTTATTACTTTCGAACATGTCTTAAGGAAGAGTTATTCATGTTTTAATATGGCATATATCATTAGGAGGCAGCAGGAAAAATTCAAGAAGTTTGTATATTTAAGGGGTAACTAATATAGCCATTGCGTGGCAATGGCTGAGGTAGGGGTACTTTCGTGGCCCCTTACAGGCTCAAATGCCCAAGTAACCCCCCACTTAAGGTAGATAACTCTTGGGGAGGTTCTTAGGAAGAAATATCCAGGACTAGGGTTTCATAGGAGACATAGGGGTCTATATACGAAGGGTAAAAGTTGACCTGTCAAGGCCATGGATTTGTTGATGTCGGGGCTTAAAATACCTGAAATAGGGGTAACTTTGACCCCTTATAACAAAAGAATGAGGGTAGTTATGCCTTAATCAGACCCGTATTACTTTAGAACATGTCTTACGTAAGAGTTAGTCATGTTTTAATATGGCATATATCATTAGGAGGCAGCAGGAAAAATTCAAGAAGTTTGTATATTCAAGGGGTAACTAATACAGCCATCGCATGCCAATGGCTGAGGTAGGGGTACTTTCAAGGCACCTGACAGGCTCAAATGTCTAATCAACCCCCCACCTAAGGTACATAACTCTTGGGAAGGTTCTTAGGAAGGGATATCCAGGACTTGGGCTTCATAGGAGGCATAGGGGTCTATATATGAAGGGTAATAGTTGACCTGTCAAGGCCATGGATTTGTTGATGTCGGGGCTTAAAATACCTGAAATAGGGGTAACTTTGACCCCTTATAACAAAAGAATGAGGGTAGTTATGCCTTGATCAGACCCGTATTACTTTAGAACATGTCTTAAGGAAGAGTTATTCATGTTTTAATATGGCATATATCATTAGGAGGCAGCAGGAAAAATTCAAGAAGTTTGTATATTCAAGGGGTAACTAATACAGCCATCGCATGCCAATGGCTGAGGTAGGGATACTTTTGTGGCCCCTTACAGGCTCAAATTCCCAAGTAACCCCCCACCTAAGGTGGATAACCCTTGGGAAGGTTCTTAGAAAGAGATATCTAGGACTTGGGCTTCATAGGAGGCATCACTCTGCCAGGGCGACGATACCGTCTTCCGGTTGGATTGCTACACGACTAGTATCTCTGCAAGCGACTGCACGATCACTAATGCATGTTTTCTTACGTTCTGTCCTGTTTCATTGTACGATTTCAAAAAGTATACCAAATATGAAGCTTCCGTGCATTATTCGCCATTCAGTTATTTATAATTGCGCAAACTACGATATATATGACATTTCGGGCGTAATGCCATAGTACTATTTGCGATAGCTCATGAGAATATGCGGTGAAAAGTCCTGCATTGACCAATCAGCCAGTCGGCCGTCCAGCGCTCTCGCAACAAACAGGCCACTGCGAGGTTGACGTCATTGTTGATTGTAATTTTGACCACGCGCGTCGCGTGCATCACACGTTTTGACCAATGGGATATATTCAATGACGTCACTTTTCAAAATATTCCGCGAAATAGTCCCGACGTAGAGGCAGAGATACTATGCGTAGCGGGATCTCTGGGTAGGAGAATGAGGAGGCATAGGGGTCTAGATATGAAGGGTAATAGTTGACCTGTCAAGGCCATGGATTTGTTGATGTCGGGGCTTAAAATACCTGAAATAGGGGTAACTTTGACCCCTTATAACAAAAGAATGAGGGTAGTTATGCCTTAATCATACCCGTATTACTTTCGAACATGTCTTAAGGAAGAGTTATTCATGTTTTAATATGGCATATATCATTAGGAGGCAGCAGGAAAAATTCAAGAAGTTTGTATATTCAAGGGGTAACTAATACAGCCATTGCATGCCAATGGCTGAGGTAGGGGTACTTTCAAGGCACCTTACAGGCTCAAATGTCTAATTAACCCCCCACCTAAGGTGAATAACTCTTGGGGAGGTTCTTAGGAAGAGATATTTAGGACTTGGGCTTCATAGGAAGCATGTAGGTAAAAGTTGACCTGTAAAGGCCATGGATTTGTTGATGTGGGGGCTTAAAATACCTGAAATAGGGGTAAATTTGATACCTTATAACAAAAGAATGAGGTTAGTTATGCCTTAATCAGACCCATATTACTTTAGAACATGTCTTAAGGAAGAGCAATTCATGTTTTAATATGGCATATATCATTAGGAGGCAGCAGGAAAAATTCAAGAAGTTTGTATATTCAAGGGGTAACCAATACTGCCATCGCATGCCAATGGCTGAGGTAGGGGTACTTTCAAGGCACCTTACAGGCTCAAATGTCTAATTAACCCCCCACCTAAGGTAAATAACTCTTGGGAAGGTTCTTAGGAAGGGATATCCAGGACTTGGGCTTCATAGGAGGCATAGGGGTCTATATATGAAGGGTAATAGTTGACCTGTCAAGGCCATGGATTTGTTGATGTCGGGGCTTAAAATACCTGAAATAGGGGTAACTTTGACCCCTTATAACAAAAGAATGAGGGTAGTTATGCCTTAATCAGACCCGTATTACTTTAGAACATGTCTTAAGGAAGAGTTATTCATGTTTTAATATGGCATATATCATTAGGAGGCAGCAGGAAAAATTCAAGAAGTTTGTATATTTAAGGGGTAACTAATACAGCCATTGCGTGCCAATCGCTGAGGTAGGGGTACTTTCGAGGGACCATACAGGCTCAAATGTCTAATTAACCCCCCACCTAAGGTGAATAACTCTTGGGAAGGTTCTTAGGAAGAGATATTCAGGACTTGGGCTTCATAGGAGGCATAGGGGTCTAGATATGAAGGGTAAAAGTTGACCTGTCAAGGCCATGGATTTGTAGATGTCGGGGCTTAAAATACCTGAAATAGGGGTAACTTTGACCCCTTATAAAAAAAGAATGAGGGAAGTTATGACTTAATAAGACCCATATTACTTTAGAACATGTCGTAAGGAAGAGTTATTCATGTTTTAATATGGCATATATTTATAGGGGCCAGCAGGGAAAATTCAAGAAGTTTGTATATTTAAGGGGTAACTAATATAGCCATTGCGTGCCAATGGCTGAGGTAGGGGTACTTTTGTGGCCCCTTACAGGCTCAAATGCCCAAGTAACCCCCGACTTAAGGTAAATAACTCTTGGGAAGGTTCTTAGGAAGAGATATCCAGGACTTGGGCTTCATAGGAGGCATAGGGGTCTATATATTAAGGGTAAAAGTTGACCTGTCAAGGCCATGGATTTGTTGATGTCGGGGCTTAAAATACCTGAAATAGAGGTAACTTTGACCCCTTATAACAAAAGAATGAGGGTAGTTAAGCCTTAATCAGACCCGTATTACTTTAGAACATGTCTTAGGGAAGAGTTATTCATGTTTTAATATGGCATATATCATTAGGAGGCAGCAGGAAAAATTCAAGAAGTTTGTATATTCAAGGGGTAACTAATACAGCCATCGCATGCCAATGGCTGAGGTAGGGATACTTTTGTGGCCCCTTACAGGCTCAAATGCCCAAGTAACCCCCCACCTAAGGTGAATAACCCTTGGGAAGGTTCTAAGAAAGAGATATCTAGGACTTGGGCTTCATAGGAGGCATAGGGGTCTATATATGAAGGGTAATAGTTGACCTGTCAAGGCCATGGATTTGTTGATGTCAGGGCTTAAAATACCTGAAATAGGGGTAACTTTGACCCCTTATAACAAAAGAATGAGGGTAGTTATGCCTTAATCATACCCGTATTACTTTCGAACATGTCTTAAGGAAGAGTTATTCATGTTTTAATATGGCATATATCATTAGGAGGCAGCAGGAAAAATTCAAGAAGTTTGTATATTCAAGGGGTAACTAATACAGCCATCGCATGCCAATGGCTGAGGTAGGGATACTTTTGTGGCCCCTTACAGGCTCAAATGCCCAAGTAACCCCCCACCTAAGGTGAATAACCCTTGGGAAGGTTCTAAGAAAGAGATATCTAGGACTTGGGCTTCATAGGAGGCATAGGGGTCTAGATATGAAGGGTAATAGTTGACCTGTCAAGGCCATGGATTTGTTGATGTCAGGGCTTAAAATACCTGAAATAGGGGTAACTTTGACCCCTTATAACAAAAGAATGAGGGTAGTTATGCCTTAATCATACCCGTATTACTTTCGAACATGTCTTAAGGAAGAGTTATTCATGTTTTAATATGGCATATATCATTAGGAGGCAGCAGGAAAAATTCAAGAAGTTTGTATATTCAAGGGGTAACTAATACAGCCATCGCATGCCAATGGCTGAGGTAGGGGTACTTTCAAGGCACCTTACAGGCTCAAATGTCTAATTAACCCCCCACCTAAGGTGAATAACTCTTGGGAAGGTTCTTAGGAAGAGATATCCAGGACTTGGGCTTCATAGGAAGCATATAGGGGTCTAAATATGAAGGTAAAAGTTGACCTGTCAAGGCCATGGATTTGTTGATGTCGGGGCTTAAAATACCTGAAATAGGGGTAATTTTGACCCCTAATAACAAAAGAATGAGGGTAGTTATGCCTTAAAGAGACCCATATTACTTTCGAACATGTCTTAAGGAAGAGTTATTCATGTTTTAATATGGCATATATCATTCGGAGGCAGCAAGAAAAATTCAAGAAGTTTGTATATTCAAGGGGTAACCAATACTGCCATCGCATGCCAATGGCTGAGGTAGGGGTACTTTCAAGGCACCTTACAGGCTCAAATGTCTAATTAACCCCCCACCTAAGGTGAATAACTCTTGGGAAGGTTCTTAGGAAGGGATATCCAGGACTTGGGCTTCATAGGAGGCATAGGGGTCTAAATATGAAGGTAAAAGTTGACCTGTCAAGGCCATGGATTTGTTGATGTCGGGGCTTAAAATACCTGAAATAGGGGTAACTTTGACACCTTATAACAAAAGAATGAGGTTAGTTATGCCTTAATCAGACCCATATTACTTTATAACATGTCTTAAGGAAGAGTAATTCATGTTTTAATATGGCATATATCATTAGGAGGCAGCAGGATAAATTCAAGAAGTTTGTATATTCAAGGGGCAACCAATACTGCCATCGCATGCCATTGGCTGAGGTAGGGTACTTTCAAGGCACCTTACAGGCTCAAATGTCTAATTAACCCCCCACCTAAGGTAAATAACTCTTGGGAAGGTTCTTAGGAAGGGATATCCAGGACCTGGGCTTCATAGGAGGCATAGGGGTCTATATATGAAGGGTAATAGTTGACCTGTCAAGGCCATGGATTTGTTGATGTCGGGGCTTAAAATACCTGAAATAGGGGTAATTTTGACCCCTAATAACAAAAGAATGAGGGTAGTTATGCCTTAATCAGACCCATATTACTTTAGAACATGTCTTAAGGAAGAGCAATTCATGTTTTAATATGGCATATATCATTAGGAGGCAGCAGGAAAAATTCAAGAAGTTTGTATATTCAAGGGGTAACCAATACTGCCATCGCATGCCAATGGCTGAGGTAGGGGTACTTTCAAGGCACCTTACAGGCTCAAATGTCTAATTAACCCCCCACCTAAGGTAAATAACTCTTGGGAAGGTTCTTAGGAAGGGATATCCAGGACTTGGGCTTCATAGGAGGCATAGGGGTCTATATATGAAGGGTAATAGTTGACCTGTCAAGGCCATGGATTTGTTGATGTCGGGGCTTAAAATACCTGAAATAGGGGTAACTTTGACCCCTTATAACAAAAGAATGAGGGTAGTTATGCCTTAATCAGACCCGTATTACTTTAGAACATGTCTTAAGGAAGAGTTATTCATGTTTTAATATGGCATATATCATTAGGAGGCAGCAGGAAAAATTCAAGAAGTTTGTATATTTAAGGGGTAACTAATACAGCCATTGCGTGCCAATCGCTGAGGTAGGGGTACTTTCGAGGGACCATACAGGCTCAAATGTCTAATTAACCCCCCACCTAAGGTGAATAACTCTTGGGAAGGTTCTTAGGAAGAGATATGTAGGCCTTGGGCTTCATAGGAGGCATAGGGGTCTAGATATGAAGGGTAAAAGTTGACCTGTCAAGGCCATGGATTTGTAGATGTCGGGGCTAAAAATACCTGAAATAGGGGTAACTTTGACCCCTTATAAAAAAAGAATGAGGGAAGTTATGCCTTAATAAGACCCATATTACTTTAGAACATGTCTTAAGGAAGAGTTATTCATGTTTTAATATGGCATATATTTATAGGGGCCAGCAGGGAAAATTCAAGAAGTTTGTATATTTAAGGGGTAACTAATATAGCCATTGCGTGCCAATGGCTGAGGTAGGGGTACTTTTGTGGCCCCTTACAGGCTCAAATGCCCAAGTAACCCCCGACTTAAGGTAAATAACTCTTGGGAAGGTTCTTAGGAAGAGATATCCAGGACTTGGGCTTCATAGGAGGCATAGGGGTCTATATATTAAGGGTAAAAGTTGACCTGTCAAGGCCATGGATTTGTTGATGTCGGGGCTTAAAATACCTGAAATAGGGGTAACTTTGACCCCTTATAACAAAAGAATGAGGGTAGTTAAGCCTTAATCAGACCCGTATTACTTTAGGACATGTCTTAGGGAAGAGTTATTCATGTTTTAATATGGCATATATCATTAGGAGGCAGCAGGAAAAATTCAAGAAGTTTGTATATTCAAGGGGTAACTAATACAGCCATCGCATGCCAATGGCTGAGGTAGGGATACTTTTGTGGCCCCTTACAGGCTCAAATGCCCAAGTAACCCCCCACCTAAGGTGAATAACCCTTGGGAAGGTTCTAAGAAAGAGATATCTAGGACTTGGGCTTCATAGGAGGCATAGGGGTCTAGATATGAAGGGTAATAGTTGACCTGTCAAGGCCATGGATTTGTTGATGTCAGGGCTTAAAATACCTGAAATAGGGGTAACTTTGACCCCTTATAACAAAAGAATGAGGGTAGTTATGCCTTAATCATACCCGTATTACTTTCGAACATGTCTTAAGGAAGAGTTATTCATGTTTTAATATGGCATATATCATTAGGAGGCAGCAGGAAAAATTCAAGAAGTTTGTATATTCAAGGGGTAACTAATACAGCCATCGCATGCCAATGGCTGAGGTAGGGGTACTTTCAAGGCACCTTACAGGCTCAAATGTCTAATTAACCCCCCACCTAAGGTGAATAACTCTTGGGGAGGTTCTTAGGAAGAGATATCCAGGACTTGGGCTTCATAAGAAGCATATAGGGGTCTAAATATGAAGGTAAAAGTTGACCTGTCAAGGCCATGGATTTGTTGATGTCGGGGCTTAAAATACCTGAAATAGGGGTAACTTTGACACCTTATAACAAAAGAATGAGGTTAGTTATGCCTTAAAGAGACCCATATTACTTTAGAACATGTCTTAAGGAAGAGTTATTCATGTTTTAATATGGCATATATCATTCGGAGGCAGCAGGAAAAATTCAAGAAGTTTGTATATTCAAGGGGTAACCAATACTGCCATCGCATGCCAATGGCTGAGGTAGGGGTACTTTCAAGGCACCTTACAGGCTCAAATGTCTAATTAACCCCCCACCTAAGGTGAATAACTCTTGGGAAGGTTCTTAGGAAGGGATATCCAGGACTTGGGCTTCATAGGAGGCATAGGGGTCTAAATATGAAGGTAAAAGTTGACCTGTCAAGGCCATGGATTTGTTGATGTCGGGGCTTAAAATACCTGAAATAGGGGTAACTTTGACACCTTATAACAAAAGAATGAGGTTAGTTATGCCTTAATCAGACCCATATTACTTTAGAACATGTCTTAAGGAAGAGTAATTCATGTTTTAATATGGCATATATCATTAGGAGGCAGCAGGAGAAATTCAAGAAGTTTGTATATTCAAGGGGCAACCAATACTGCCATCGCATGCCAATGGCTGAGGTAGGGGTACTTTCAAGGCACCTTACAGGCTCAAATGTCTAATTAATCCCCCACCTAAGGTAAATAACTCTTGGGAAGGTTCTTAGGAAGGGATATCCAGGACTTGGGCTTCATAGGAGGCATAGGGGTCTATATATGAAGGGTAATAGTTGACCTGTCAAGGCCATGGATTTGTTGATGTTGGGGCTTAAAATACCTGAAATAGGGGTAACTTTGACCCCTTATAACAAAAGAATGAGGGTAGTTATGCCTTAATCAGACTCTTATTACTTTCGAACATGTCTTAAGGAAGAGTTATTCATGTTTTAATATGGCATATATCATTAGGAGGCAGCAGGAAAAATTCAAGAAGTTTGTATATTTAAGGGGTAACTAATATAGCCATTGCGTGCCAATGGCTGAGGTAGGGGTACTTTCGTGGCCCCTTACAGGCTCAAATGCCCAAGTAACCCCCCACTTAAGGTAGATAACTCTTGGGGAGGTTCTTAGGAAGAAATATCCAGGACTAGGGCTTCATAGGAGACATAGGGGTCTATATACGAAGGGTAAAAGTTGACCTGTCAAGGCCATGGATTTGTTGATGTCGGGGCTTAAAATACCTGAAATAGGGGTAACTTTGACCCCTTATAACAAAAGAATGAGGGTAGGTATGCCTTAATCAGACCCGTATTACTTTAGAACATGTCTTACGTAAGAGTTAGTCATGTTTTAATATGGCATATATCATTAGGAGGCAGCAGGAAAAATTCAAGAAGTTTGTATATTCAAGGGGTAACTAATACAGCCATCGCATGCCAATGGCTGAGGTAGGGGTACTTTCAAGGCACCTGACAGGCTCAAATGTCTAATCAACCCCCCACCTAAGGTACATAACTCTTGGGAAGGTTCTTAGGAAGGGATATCCAGGACTTGGGCTTCATAGGAGGCATAGGGGTCTATATATGAAGGGTAATAGTTGACCTGTCAAGGCCATGGATTTGTTGATGTCGGGGCTTAAAATACCTGAAATAGGGGTAACTTTTACCCCTTATAACAAAAGAATGAGGGTAGTTATGCCTTGATCAGACCCGTATTACTTTAGAACATGTCTTAAGGAAGAGTTATTCATGTTTTAATATGGCATATATCATTAGGAGGCAGCAGGAAAAATTCAAGAAGTTTGTATATTCAAGGGGTAACTAATACAGCCATCGCATGCCAATGGCTGAGGTAGGGATACTTTTGTGGCCCCTTACAGGCTCAAATGCCCAAGTAACCACCCACCTAAGGTGAATAACCCTTGGGAAGGTTCTTAGAAAGAGATATCTAGGACTTGGGCTTCATAGGAGGCATAGGGGTCTATATATGAAGGGTAATAGTTGACCTGTCAAGGCCATGGATTTGTTGATGTCAGGGCTTAAAATACCTGAAATAGGGGTAACTTTGACCCCTTATAACAAAAGAATGAGGGTAGTTATGCCTTAATCATACCCGTATTACTTTCGAACATGTCTTAAGGAAGAGTTATTCATGTTTTAATATGGCATATATCATTAGGAGGCAGCAGGAAAAATTCAAGAAGTTTGTATATTCAAGGGGTAACTAATACAGCCATCGCATGCCAATGGCTGAGGTAGGGGTACTTTCAAGGCACCTTACAGGCTCAAATGTCTAATTAACCCCCCACCTAAGGTGAATAACTCTTGGGGAGGTTCTTAGGAAGAGATATTTAGGACTTGGGCTTCATAGGAAGCACGTAGGGGTCTAAATATGAAGGTAAAAGTTGACCTGTCAAGGCCATGGATTTGTTGATGTCGGGGCTTAAAATACCTGAAATAGGGGTAAATTTGACACCTTATAACAAAAGAATGAGGTTAGTTATGCCTTAATCAGATCCATATTACTTTAGAACATGTCTTAAGGAAGAGTTATTCATGTTTTAATATGGCATATATCATTAGGAGGCAGCAGGAAAAATTCAAGAAGTTTGTATATTCAAGGGGTAACCAATACTGCCATCGCATGCCAATGGCTGAGGTAGGGGTACTTTCAAGGCACCTTACAGGCTCAAATGTCTAATTAACCCCCCACCTAAGGTAAATAACTCTTGGGAAGGTTCTTAGGAAAGGATATCCAGGACTTGGGCTTCATAGGAGGCATAGGGGTCTATATATGAAGGGTAATAGTTGACCTGTCAAGGCCATGGATTTGTTGATGTTGGGGCTTAAAATACCTGAAATAGGGGTAACTTTGACCCCTTATAACAAAAGAATGAGGGTAGTTATGCCTTAATCAGACTCTTATTACTTTCGAACATGTCTTAAGGAAGAGTTATTCATGTTTTAATATGGCATATATCATTAGGAGGCAGCAGGAAAAATTCAAGAAGTTTGTATATTTAAGGGGTAACTAATATAGCCATTGCGTGGCAATGGCTGAGGTAGGGGTACTTTCGTGGCCCCTTACAGGCTCAAATGCCCAAGTAACCCCCCACTTAAGGTAGATAACTCTTGGGGAGGTTCTTAGGAAGAAATATCCAGGACTAGGGTTTCATAGGAGACATAGGGGTCTATATACGAAGGGTAAAAGTTGACCTGTCAAGGCCATGGATTTGTTGATGTCGGGGCTTAAAATACCTGAAATAGGGGTAACTTTGACCCCTTATAACAAAAGAATGAGGGTAGTTATGCCTTAATCAGACCCGTATTACTTTAGAACATGTCTTACGTAAGAGTTAGTCATGTTTTAATATGGCATATATCATTAGGAGGCAGCAGGAAAAATTCAAGAAGTTTGTATATTCAAGGGGTAACTAATACAGCCATCGCATGCCAATGGCTGAGGTAGGGGTATTTTCAAGGCACCTGACAGGCTCAAATGTCTAATCAACCCCCCACCTAAGGTACATAACTCTTGGGAAGGTTCTTAGGAAGAGATATCCAGGACTTGGGCTTCATAGGAGGCATAGGGGTCTATATATGAAGGGTAATAGTTGACCTGTCAAGGCCATGGATTTGTTGATGTCGGGGCTTAAAATACCTGAAATAGGGGTAACTTTTACCCCTTATAACAAAAGAATGAGGGTAGTTATGCCTTGATCAGACCCGTATTACTTTAGAACATGTCTTACGGAAGAGTTATTCATGTTTTAATATGGCATATATCATTAGGAGGCAGCAGGAAAAATTCAAGAAGTTTGTATATTCAAGGGGTAACTAATACAGCCATCGCATGCCAATGGCTGAGGTAGGGATACTTATGTGGCCCCTTACAGGCTCAAATTCCCAAGTAACCCCCCACCTAAGGTGAATAACCCTTGGGAAGGTTCTTAGAAAGAGATATCTAGGACTTGGGCTTCATAGGAGGCATAGGGGTCTAGATATGAAGGGTAATAGTTGACCTGTCAAGGCCATGGATTTGTTGATGTCGGGGCTTAAAATACCTGAAATAGGGGTAACTTTGACCCCTTATAACAAAAGAATGAGGGTAGTTATGCCTTAATCATACCCGTATTACTTTCGAACATGTCTTAAGGAAGAGTTATTCATGTTTTAATATGGCATATATCATTAGGAGGCAGCAGGAAAAATTCAAGAAGTTTGTATATTCAAGGGGTAACTAATACAGCCATTGCATGCCAATGGCTGAGGTAGGGGTACTTTCAAGGCACCTTACAGGCTCAAATGTCTAATTAACCCCCCACCTAAGGTGAATAACTCTTGGGGAGGTTCTTAGGAAGAGATATTTAGGACTTGGGCTTCATAGGAAGCATGTAGGTAAAAGTTGACCTGTAAAGGCAATGGATTTGTTGATGTGGGGGCTTAAAATACCTGAAATAGGGGTAAATTTGATACCTTATAACAAAAGAATGAGGTTAGTTATGCCTTAATCAGACCCATATTACTTTAGAACATGTCTTAAGGAAGAGTTATTCATGTTTTAATATGGCATATATCATTAGGAGGCAGCAGGAAAAATTCAAGAAGTTTGTATAGTCAAGGGGTAACCAATACTGCCATCGCATGCCAATGACTGAGGTAGGGATACTTTCAAGGCACCTTACAGGCTCAAATGTCTAATTAACCCCCCACCTAAGGTAAATAACTCTTGGGAAGGTTCTTAGGAAGAGATATCCAGGACTTGGGCTTCATAGGAGGCATAGGGGTCTATATATGAAGGGTAATAGTTGACCTGTCAAGGCCATGGATTTGTTGATGTCGGGGCTTAAAATACCTGAAATAGGGGTAACTTTGACCCCTTATAACAAAAGAATGAGGGTAGTTATGCCTTAATCAGACATAACTTAATCGTGCAGGTTGGTACTGAGCTAGGAATTAATGTTATGGATAATAAAAGATGTATACACCAAAATTAGGTAAAATCATTTCAGATAATGCCGAACTATTCAAAATTACACTTATGGTTTCCAATTAAAGAATGGAACCACTGACAGATTCATAACTAGTTTATTTTATGAAATTCATGATACTTATTTCTTTATTTGATTCATGATCTTCTGCCTAGCTTTCATCAAACAACTTCGAAAGCTTTAAAAAGAGACATTTGTCACCTAAAGGCTTACAATGTACTCAATGTTAAGTGCAGACATTTGTAAGGCCAGCATGTGGAATAAGTTATTTTAGCCAAACATTTGGTCCATATTTGTTTTATGCAGTGTGACTACATGATATTTTGGGGTTAACTTTATAAAATGTTTTCAAACTTTTTTTTTCAATATTCATCCTTCTATACAGTAGACGAAAATTACATGGAGTAGCGGCCACCAGATGTCGCTACGTGCCCTGGGTTATAGCGGGGTATCCCAATATACCCTGCTTTCACTGCTTTCAGCCAATAGGCGTTCTCTATTCGCATCAGACAGCTCATTAATGACCCAAGTGCAACACTTAGTACACTGCAGGCGTGTTACAACACATCTAACCATCGCTTGCGCGCTGGATCGAATGGGATTATATGGTAATTTATGGAATGCCATTGATGATTTTATCTACAATTTTTCTTTAAAGAAAATATTTTTTCTTAAAGAGAAATATTTTTTTCTGTAAAGAAAAATACATCATTTTTTCTTTTCAGAAAAATTATTTTTCTTTAAAGACATATAGTGAATAAACGCATGAATGGCATTCCATAGTAATTCGTCCCCGCTGCATCACCCCGGTATCTACCTCTCTGTTCTATACCAAACCTGGTGCACCTTGATGGAGATAAGTATTATTACATTTATGCCTATCAAATGATCACACATGTTCTTTGCTAACGAAGTACATCATCTACAGGAGAAAGTTTACTACTGGTCAATCAGATACTTAAATTCTCGTTCCACTAGACACGTCAGCCTAGTGTTATTGCGGTCTCTGCCTTTACATTTTTTCTTATTCCCTAACTGTTTGAAATGGTTATTGCTTTACATTTTTGCAGCCGACATGGATCCTTAGTAAGTGTAACCATTATATTACCCTGTTACTACATGCATCATACTCGGTAACTTTATCAACACCATAGCTATCCACTTCTATCTTGAGTCCATGCGCCCTCTGACGGCTTAAAACGCAACTAATCAAATATAATCATATTTGTAAGATATTTAAAGAAGGATTGTTAAGCCATAAAAGAACAGCATCTTAGTGAGGATCATTTGCTCAAAATGCATTTTAGCACGAACGAATATGTGGTTGTGCACAATGCGTAAGTTCAGTTAGAGGTATGAATTGGTTAGACCAGAGGATAGGGATTAAGACCCAGAAAGACTCAATTCAAGAGGTGAACTTTTGGATTGAAGGTGTAATATTTTGGAGGGACACGCGAAGTTGTGCGGAGACAGGGCGCCCGCGACAGCACGTCAGGTGGAGAAGAAATGTGTTAATCTCACTAAAATCTAGAGACAAAAGCTGATCACCTAACCAGTGATTACCCATATTGAGAAGGCACTGTACCTTGGGCTTGAAAAGCGAGCAAGCTCGCAAAATAAAGAATTGGCGCAAAAACGTCAAGCCAGACAGGTGTGTTGGAAAGGCCAAGACATTCTGCACTGTATGCATTCTATGGCGTGTCGTTTTAGCTGGTGTGTCTGCTACATGCATAACTAACTAGTCAAAGTAAGCAACCAATCACTATTGCTACATGACTGCGATACTCCTAGCTTTCTTATCGCCATCAGTTGACAAAAATGTTAACCAACAAGGATTATGATACCTCAGACAGACCAAACCAGGGTTAGGTGTCCAACTGACGCACTGAGCGATAAAGTCCGCAATATGTACGACAAGACAACCCCTGAAATCACTGTTTAACTCAGGGAATGATATAGGTCTTCATCATTGCTACGATGACTGATATCGAAGTGCCGCCTAGTGACAATATTCAAAGTGTCTTTTCGCACTGCGCTTACTTAAAATTGCTGTCCACGGGCCTGTTTCTCGTATCGTAAAGTACGAATTGTTCCTAATTTACGATTTCCTAAATTTAGGAACGTCTTTACGAAGATCAGTTATTGCGTTTCTCGAAGCTCTTTGTAAATGAATTCGAAATCTTCTAATTGATGACGTCATTTGCGGGGACACGATCGTCTGGTCAGACACAATTCAAATGTTTTTGTTATATAGTAGGGATAGCAGGGGTGTGGTAAGGAACCAGACAAAACAAACTTTTTATTCGTCCTCCTTTATTCTTCAGACACCTGTGCCTGTACCAATATATAGCATGTCATCTTATAGCACATAGTAAACAACGGCCATGTACCGGCGGCGTTTGAGTTGCTTGAACTACCTTTACTGCAGACACAACTATCAGGCCAATATGTGAATAACTTACATGATTGTCTTTTTCTTTGACTTTGAACCATTTATTTTATACATGGTTCTAATAGAAACGATTTATTTTATAGCCTACACACGGTGAACATGCGGAACATGAATGTTATAAGAATTGAGGTCGTAAAGTACAAGATAACCGAATGGTCAGATGTGAATCTTTTTTAATGTCACACGTTGATTCTTAGATGAACAATTCATCGAGGTTTGAATACAATGTAGTGTATGTCCAGTCCTGTTACGATGGTTTGTCATCATGTTCTTGAGGAAACGATGATACTAGAAGGTCTCGCCATCTTTACTTCATTGACAGAACTAATGTTAAGGCAAGCCGTTTTCCTGTTACAGTCAGTTCTTACCAGGGTCAATATATATTTATAATGAAAGCTCCCTGGTTCTTACGGGTTCTTGAATGGAATGCAACCCTCGTGTTTTCATAATCATTATGAAGAAGCTCACGAACAGACGTTAATAGGTTTGTAGAATAAAGCTTTTACATTTTCCCAGTAAGATATCTTACTCTTTTCGATAAAATGCGGCCCTTGTGTCTTAAAGACAACCATTTTTGTACTAACTTCTGGCGTGACAATTTAAAGAAAAAAAGGAGGAAGGTAACTTTAATTACGCCAAAATGCCGAAAAAATATGGTCCCTGCGTCTCAAGGATCATTTTCCACTACCTTCTGGCGTTACAATTTAAAGAAAAAATGCAGGACTGTAATTTAAATTATTCCATTTCATGAATAGGGGTTCATATTCTAGCGGATGGTTGCAGGTTCGCGTCATCGATGGATCCTCACTAACCCAATAGAAGTTGAAGTGCGATGATGGTCTGACGACTTTCAACATAACTTTTCAAATAGGGAAATATGAGAAAAATGTTTCAAGGGGAATCGCAGAACAAAACAGGAATAACAACTTTCAGTAAACTTTTCTCAAAATATGGCGTTGATCAAATATGTTTGTACTTAAATGCAATACAAAGTGTATTTCCATTCCAGTTATTGGGCTTCACTGTCATGATCTAGTGGAAACGGTAGTACTAGATGGTCTCGCCATCTTTACTCAATTGATATGACTAAACTTTAAGAATATTGTATGGAATGGCACCGTCAGAGTTTTGTTATCGAAATATTTCCCAATATTTTCCAAAAGCAAATAAACTAAGAAATACTTGACACAGCAGCCGCGGTATAGGGTGATCGAATGTGTTACTACATTATCATATAAGTGTCTATTTAGCTTTTAGATAAATTAAGTACGTTGCTATATGTAGTATAATATTGAAAGGGGGGGATGTATGGAACGCACCTTTTTAATGGCCAAACCTTCTACCCCCAACCCATCTTCTCCTCAGTATATTTGTCCCATAATTGGTCACCGGGATAATCCTGGGATGGTCTGCTTAACCAGTTCTAGAAAAAATCTGACCGTGTCCCCAAATGGTCGCACGGTGCTTTCAAAAATCCCAGGTACTCCCCTTTCATTTGAGACCGGTGGGGTAATTAAACTCTGGTTTTAGAGCCATTTGAGGATTTGGCCGCTAGTCTATTCCATGACAATCCATCAAGTTTATTATGGTTTAGTGGGTACTTTCAATTTTTGTACAATAGAAAATCCCAACAGCACGGATTGAGGATGTGGTTATTTCCATAGGTTGAATTTCTGAAAGTTCCAATGTCTATTCACAAGTACCTGACTGGCATAAGCTCTTAACAGATTTGGGGGAACATGGAAAAGTAAAATGTTTTTAGACAGTATAATTAACAGCATAGGTTAGGCCCATATACTGACCACATACATTGCATACCTTACACCCCTTATTACACCCTAATGGGTAAAGAGTTCCTCTAGAAATCGTCGTGTGCATCTATGATACTTTTAACAATAACTTTAGAATTAATAATAATTTTACAAAATATTTGAAGGAGAGTTGTTGGTTATGTTTTGATGACCATTTCTTCTCCATATATTTTCCCAACTATACATTCTGCTGAAATATTTTACCAAAATTGTCAGGCTGCTTTTGGCCGTTGTGAGCATTAATGGGTTAATATCTATGGCCCCAGATAAGACTTCTGCTTCTTATCCCTATAAGTGATTATGATTCCATATAGTAATATGCACGAACACATACAGGTAGAAAAAGAAAGATGAACTATATTTTTATATTTTTAAATTCTGGTCTTGGTGATTATATTTTATTCATGAGATTGGCATCCTAAATAAAAAGCTTAGTGAGTTAAATAGTCGGTTGTGAGAGTTTGTCCTTATTAGGCTAATCCACAAAGGTAGTTCAATGATCTAGATGTTGAGAAGACCGCAATATAATTTGCATACCTGATCTCCCTCGCCTGCCCGCAACTGTTTGCAGTACTCATGTACCACAGCTATTCTTTAAGGTGCTTCGGTAGAGAGCGTCTGCACCCTAAACGCCCTGTAGTACTCAGACGACGAGTGCGACCATCTACTGCAAGAAACGTCGCACCGAAGCACCTTAAGTACACGATGTTAAGACGAGATGATTTGCATACCTAATCTCCCTTCGCTTACCTGAACTGTTTGCACTATTCATGTACCATGATAGCTAGCCTTAAGGTGCTTCGGTAAAGAGGGAAAAGTCTGCGTCCTATTCTCCCTATAGTATCGAGAAGACCAGTGCTGTCATCTACGGCAAGAAGTGTCGTACCAAGGCGAGGCACCTTAATAAGGACAAGCCGTTGAGAAGGGTACACGCTCAATTGCGTACGTAATCTACCTATTCTCCATAGATGTTTGCAGCATTCAGACACCATGAAGACACTATTGATCACTGCCACCTGACAATGGCTAAACTCTTGTGGCCAGGTTGCCTGTAAGAACATGTAGGAATTACCTCTCACATTTTGTATATCATATTGTTTGTGATTGCCTAATAAAGCACAAGTGCATGAAGGAAGGAAGGGATGTGTTTTGACGTAGCTTTCAACAGCTGAAGTCATTACCTCTTCTCTTCACGAAAACTTCCAAGGGGTCTTTTAGGTACTGAAGAACCAGAGACAGCCCTCCTCATGTATATATATATATATATATATATATATATATATATATATATATATATATATATATATATATATATATATATATATATATATATATATATATATATATATATATATATATATATATATATATATATATATATATATATATGCATATGTATATATATATATATATATATATTTTTTTTTTTGCATAAGGAAAAAATGCTTAATCACTATCAACCAGAATAACAAGGGTCCTTTGTGGACATTTGAGTTTATAGTTGAGCGAGACTAAGGAGCCATATTTGTTCGCATAGAGACCCGGATATAAAAGATGCGATGACACCTCCGAGGTGTCATCATACCGTTTATCAACGTTGACTTGCGATGACGACCTGAACGGGAAAACATTGATCAACGTTGATCAACGTTGATGGTGCTGAACGAGGCCATCTTTTATCTTGTACACAGGTTCTGCCATCCTGTTTTAACATCTCTGACATGGTATACATGTTCTGCCGCCTACTTTCTCAATCTTTTTTCCTATATACAGGTTCTGCCATCCTGTTTTAACATTTCTGATATAGTATACATGTTCTTCCGCCCCTTTTTTCAATATTTTATCCTATATACAGGTTCTGCCATCCTGTTTTACCATTTTTTAAACAGTATACATGTTCCGCCGCCCCTTTTTCCAATCTTTTATCCTATACACAGGTTCTGCCACCCTGTTTTACCATCCTTTAAACAGTATACATATTCCGCCGCCCCTTTTTTTCAATCTTTTTTCCTATATACAGGTTCTGCCATCCTGTTTTACCATTTTTTAAACAGTATACATGTTCCGCCGCCCCTTTTTTCAATATTTTATCCTATATACAGGTTCTGCCATCCTGTTTTACCATTTTGTAAACAGTATACATGTTCTGCCGCCCCTTTTTTAAATATTTTATCCTATATACAGGTTCTGCCATCCTGTTTTACCATTTTTTTAAACAGTATACATGTTCCGCCGCCCCCTTTTTTCAATATTTTTTCCTATATACAGGTTCTGCCATCCTGTTTTACCATTTTTAAACTGTATACATGTTCCGCCGCCCCCTTTTTTCAATATTTTTTCCTATATACAGGTTCTGCCATCCTGTTTTACCATTTTTTAAACAGTATACATGTTCCGCCGCCCCTTTTTTCAATATTTTATCCTATATACAGGTTCTGCCATCCTGTTTTACCATTTTTTAAACAGTATACATGTTCCGCCGCCCCTTTTTTCAATATTTTTTTCCTATATACAGGTTCTGCCATCCTGTTTTACCATTTTTAAACTGTATACATGTTCCGCCGCCCCCTTTTTTCAATATTTTATCCTATATACAGGTTCTGCCATCCTGTTTTACCATTTTTTAAACAGTATACATGTTCCGCCGTCCCCTTTTTTCAATATTTTTTCCTATATACAGGTTCTGCCATCCTGTTTTACCATTTTTTCATATATACATGTTCTGCCATCCTGTTTCACCATCTTTTAAACAGTATACATGTTCTGCCGCCCCCTTTTTTCAATCTTTTTTCCTATATTCAGGTTCTGCCTTTCTGTTTTACCATCTGTTAAATAGTATACATGTTCCGCCGCCCATTGTTGATGGCTGATGCGTATCCTGAGTTTCTGCTACTTCGTCGACCTCTATTGAGTAGATGTGGAACTAAACAAAAACCGGAAGTATTTCTGACGTCACGAAATGGTTGCACATGCGCTCCACGTCATTACTAAAATCTGGATCCTACGATGTCCCCTGCTACCGGGACGAAATTGACGTGTTAATAATGGGACGATGGATATTTCGCATGATAAAATAGATGGATCGTTAGGTTACCAAATTGTGAAGCGTTGTTCATGTCGTTGGTAATTATTTTCTGGAGGAATTCGATTTGAACGTCACCCACCGCAACAAATCTTGGCGTTGTAGCCATCTTGATTCAGTGAGACTTGCTAGGGCTGGCAGGTAAGTCAAGATGACAGATTGATATGCCCAACTCAAAATCTGGCAAACTCTAACCATGTTCCCTTATCCTGACATCTCATTCGTCACTTTGATAACTATGGAACTGTCAGAAGGAAACGGTATGGCAATACGCCTGTCACATACTGTACTGGATAAAAGGCCTACAAGGCTGAATGATATTTAGGATAATTGGGATGGCCTTGCTGACTACATCATCAATTTCCTATTTGGAAATGTAAAGCCCTCTGCATGAATTTGTTCCAATGGCTTTACAACAGATACTATATAAAATGCTTACCAATAAAGACAATGTATAGCAATTATAGATTGCAAATTCTTCTACAAGTCCAGTAATTATTAGTCTTTCACATCAATATTGTCTCTGCAGATCTAAAGATAAAACAAATATTGTAACTGTACTTGTAAACATTGATTACAGACATTATTTTGTACTGTCATGCCTCTAATAGAGACTGTATTTTGCCTATGGATGCCTAGAAGCGTAGATTATGGATCAGATTTTGATTAGTCGAGAAGAAGTAAATGTGTGAGAGAAAGAACTTAAAACGCTGCACATAATTTTACAGTGGGATGCGCCCTGGGATATGACAAACCTTTTTCATATGAAGCACCTTTTCAGATCTGTGCTAGCTGGTACTTGTCCCCAAACAATGACATGGTGACATACACCAAATTAAGACTGGAATATTTTACTGGTCTAACATTAATCTCTCATATGTCTTTTTGTCTGATTGTTGCAGGGCTAACTCTCCCAAGTCCTGACAGGGTGTAAAACTGATGTACATAATCCTTAATTTGTCATTATTTATCTCTCTGGAGTTACCACAACCTATGATTTAATTACAGCAAGACTTAATGCTCTCACGAAAATAATTATCTTGTTTTTCTATTGCGGATAAGCCTATTAACCAAACCCCGCTTATTTTCTTTAAATTGTAATTGGAACCATATCCTCCCATGCAAATTATGATGATGTTGATACTTTTATTTTTAGGTCTAAGATGCCTCCACCAAAGAATGGCGTTTACATCGTGCAAGGGGAGATTGCCCTGGTGGTTACAGCCATGCGCAGGAACACAAGGTGGACCTCGCATAACCATCAGGTAAAGCTTTATACATACCCTGATTCACCTGCCCTGTTTGACAAGTCCATGTGAAATTGAGTGATTAATGTCCTATAAATAATTTCACTATTCATGTGTCTTAACAGAAGCTAGACCTCGCATAACCATCAGGTAAAGGCTGTAAAGCTTTATACATACCCTGATTCACCTGCCCTGATTAACAAGTCCAAGTGAAATTGGGTGATAAAATAAACTTAGTGCCCCATAAATAATAGCTAAAATAACTTTTCTTGGGGGCACTAACACAAGGCGGACCTTGTGAGATTGAGTGACAAAAATGATCTTATTCTCGCTCAATTAATTACTACTTGTGCACTAATAAAACACAAGGTGGAACTTGCATAACAATCAGGTACAACCATGCCCATGTTGCAATAAGCTTGTCTTATTGAGTTACTAAAATTTAAGATTTAAGTCTCATAAAAATCAGGTCACTAAGGTAGCCCATTCACATACATGCGGAACTTACAAGGAAATATACATGCTTGTATTTTTAAAACACACATACAGTAATGTATTAGTAACCATGCAATATTTTGAGAAATGCTGTACATTGGTATTCAATATTTCTTCAAATGTTTTTCAAATATTATAACTCGATTCTAAAGATAACATTGTCATACAAATACTAATGGATTGATACGTACACATACAAAAGTATATTTAAAGGAAGTGGGTAAGTAAGGTACATTATTGATTTTCTAAAATGCAAACTACTTCCCTATTGTTGCATTGGTAGTCACATTTAAACAGGTAGAATACAATTATACAAATTGCTGTATCAAATTCATTTTATGTACAATTCTGTTTGTAGGAGGATGATCAAGACCCGCTTCTCAACAGCTTTTCACAGTTAAAGGATATTCTTAACAACATAACCAGTAAGTGTGAAAAAATACCATATTGTATATTAAAATAAATTCACAGAGGAGTCTCTCAAGTCTCAACTTCAACATTTATAAATTGATTCCTCCATGATTGAAACCCTTTCCACAATATGATTTTTTACTGTCTAAGTACAAATTGGTTTGAAGGTCCATAACATAATTGTTTTACTGTTTAAAAATATATAATTTTATGTCTTTAGGATATTTACCCTAGAAAGTCCACAGCAAGATATAATATGAAATTATATCCTTATGTCGAAATGATTTTGAGGATGAGAAAATTATTCATATTTTTTCAGAATAAATGAATAATATTATATATTATTGTGTTTTTTAGGCTTGAATGAGGTGGAAACAAATGTCTTTTTGAGTCCATTTCTAGATGTGATCCGCTCCGAAGACACAACTGGGCCTATCACTGGCCTAGCTCTTTCTTCTGTTAACAAGTTTTTATCATACGGTCTTGTTGGTAAGTCACAACATATATTTACTCTTAACTTTGGGTTCCATTTATATGCATGTTGTCCAATGACATATTATATTTTTCACTTGGGATATTTAGATTATGATTTCAATTTTCAACATGCTAGGTGCTAAGGCCTAAAAAAAGAAATTGTTTGTTTCCTGTAACGGTCTGCAAAAATAGGGTAGGTAGGTCGGTAAAAAAAATATTTTTGGATTATTTCTTTGGTCAAAAATGTGTGTTTTATGCATGTTTTACGTTGATTGGAATTTGGGAGGGCGGAAAAAACTTTAGGGTAGGGATTTTTTTGAATAAAAACTTGTTAGGGTAGGGTAACAGGAAACAAACAACTATTTTTTAGGCCTAAGTATGATTTTATTTTGTTGTGCCTAGCTTTTATCCAAAGAGGGACGGGTCCTGGGCAAGTCCCTGCATGAAAGTGTTTGGAATTGGTCTAAAATTCTAGGTTAGATCATCAGCTGATCTGAGTGAACTCAGTTTTCATTGGGTAGTTTTGGCTTGTTTAAGGGTTCTTGGCTCCATCAAACTGCATGAGGGCTACCTAGAATCTCACTTATATTTATGGCCCATTTTTGTAAACTAGCTAATCTGGCTGGAGCTCTTAAAAATTTTCTTGAAGCCCTCAGTTTTACTTGTTATGGTACTGCTTGATTTTAATTAAGATGTTGCAGGCTTTAGTGGAGTCTCTCAATCGATCAATAGGCTAATTCAAGACATAATTTTTCTTTTTCAAAAACTTTACAAATAATCTATCTTATGAAATCGTAATCGATCATCAAAATCCCAGGAGACCCTACTGCATGAGATACTGTAAATTGTGTAATGTTAAGAAGGAATTAATCTTCCTGTATTTACCTAATTTGTTCAAGACGGTGAAATTAAAAACGGAATCTTAAACCATTTGTGTTGGTATGGTGTGGCAGACGTGTGCAGGCTGGGAAAACTAAAAACGGGAATAAAACAAAATGGTCATTTTTTGTGAAATAAAAGTCCTGGAAAATATACTGTTTTTTTACAGTATTTGTAATGGTGATTGCATGGTGCCAAGTATAATTTTGTTCTGTTGTGTCAGCAGCAGACTGCGAGAGCGCGGCGGCGGCCATTGAGAACATCGCTGATGCCGTCACACACGCCAGGTTCGTGGGCACCGACCCGGGCTCAGACGAAGTGGTGCTCATGAAAATACTACACGTAAGTTGTGTTTTAGCCATGATTGCTTAAAGGAAATGAACAAGTGAACATTTCTCCAACTATTTCCAGAGAGATTTTTTGTAAAATATTTGTACTTTTAATTTAAAACTCTGACTGAAAATAGGGAGATTCTAATATGTACTATATTCCGTTTTATACTAAATATATATAATGCTTTTGTTAACAATAAATGGTAGTTTTGTTAGTGTATGTTACTTCACCTATAAATGTTTATATATAGATATCCTGTATATATAATATCCTCTATACTATCAGACAAATTCTTATTTGAAGAGCTTTTCTTAAAAGAATTGTGGTACAGTTAGTGAGTTAAACCAAATGATATATACTATACATAACTTTTAGCTAATCTCAGCTTTAGGGTATAACTGCTGTGGTATTGACACCATTCATTGATAAACCACATTCCACAAAGCTACTCATGTCTTTGCTGAAGTGTTTCCAAGTGTTTAACTTTAACCCATTCATTACACAGAGATTCTATCCTATTGTGGATGGAGCACAAAATATGATTCCATCCCCATTAAGTAGTATGTACAACTGTACTAGTACAGTTGTGCTTGTATATTGATATATATTAATCCCAGGATTCTATATTGAGATGGCAATCTGGCAGATGTACTCCGATGATCCATGGTGTTATGAATGGACATGCACCATGTGTTCACTTATCAGTACAGTAACATGATCTATGTTTCCTCTAATTGAATTTTGCTGTGTAATCCATCAGGCCATCTAATATGATAAGGCCATAACCTCATCAGTATATAATATTAACCCTTTCACACCACTAGCATGTACATAGTTTCCGACATTCTTGATAAAAGAGTAATGATATTTGAATTATGTCATTTAAATCTTTTCCTGTTCAGATTATTAGCCCTTCTTGAAATAAGTTCTCAAATTACTTTTTTTGTCGAGACACATCAAGCATTGTCGGATCGTTATGTGTTGGGCCCCAAATGCAGACTGATTGACCCATAATAAGATATGGCATATTATGTGAAAATGAGCGTAAACATGAAAATGATTAAAAACATGGTTATTCTGTGATCTGTTATCAGACAACCTTATTTACATGTGAAATGCCTTTCAATTTAACTATTTTTGATATGAAGGGAATAGGTTCTCTATTCACACACACTCACACACAAACACACACACACATATATGTATAGTCATCACTGTTTGGCCCCCACTGCTATAGTCATTTCTATAAAACATATAAATGTTTGATCCATTGATTATTGTAAAAAAGACCAGTTTCTTCCTTGACACTACACATAATACTATTACACTACATATTTCCATACACGGCTCTGTTCTTTATACCCCTGTTGTAACAGTTTCCTTCTCTCTTCAGGTTTTACACACGCTGTTGCTGACACCGGCAGGTTCACAGCTCACCAATGAGTCTGTGTGTGAAATCATGCAGTCCTGCTTCAGGATCTGCTTCGAAATGAGACTCAGTGGTATGTATTATTTTCACTCCTACAGGCAATAGAAACATATTTTCATCCCTGTTTTAGCATAAGAGATGTATTGTGAGCACTAAATTGCCTTCCATTCATTATTCCTGAAATTCTGAATGAGCAAAGGCTAATATTGTAAAACTTTGGCTTTATAATATGGGTCCATGTTTATGGATATGCTTATTTAGGGAGCCTTTGATTATGTTTTTGGGGCCCTAATGTTGTGTTTTAGGCATCTTGAAGGTGTATTTTTAAAGGAGCCTTAAGTTTGAGTATTATGTAATATGTAAGGCTAATCAGTGTGTATATTGTGTTTTTAGCCAGATTTTCCGTGTATAAGATGTGTTTTTGGCATATTTTTAGTGTGTATATTGTGTTGCTATTTTAGGCAGACGTTCAGTGTATATGTGTTTTTAGGAATCTTTCAGTGTATATGTTGTGTTTTTAGGAATCGTTCAGTGTATATTTATATGTTGTGTTTTTAGGAATCGTTTAGTGTATATGTTGTGTTTTTAGGAATCGTTCAGTGTATATGTTGTGTTTTTAGGAATCGTTCAGTGTATATGTTGTGTTTTTAGGAATCGTTCAGTGTATATGTTGTGTTTTTAGGAATCGTTCAGTGTATATGTTGTGTTTTTAGGAATCGTTCAGTGTGTATGTTGTGTTTTTAGGAGTCATTCAGTGTGTATGTTGTGTTTTTGGGAGTCATTCAGTGTGTATGTTGTTTTTCAAGGGCCTTCAGGTGCACATGTTTGTCATTTTGGGACTTGATAGTGTGTATGTTATATTTTAAGGGGTTTAAAGTATTCACTACATTGTCTTTGTAGAGTTGTTGAGGAAGTCAGCTGAGCATACGTTAATGGACATGGTGCAGCTCCTCTTCTCTCGTCTACCACAGTTTAAGGAGGACACTAAATGGGCAGCCAACATGAAAAAGGTGAGAAATCACTTGGCACCAAAGGTTCTTAATACTTCAAACAAAGGTTCTTTCCATATGTGTCTCTAGACACAATCTGGCAGTTTCGTGTCTTGGAAGTTAAAATTCTGATAAAAGCCTGTGTTTCAAAGGGACCTGCAGGGATTCAGTTATTTCACATTCTTTTCTTTAGATCTCAAGTGATCAGTAGTCACCACTGATTTCTTAGAAGTAACAGGACTGGCAAGAAGTGTCAGGACCTGCAGAATCAGTCTGCTGGATGGGCAAGACATAAGTCGAAAGTAGACCTGTACAAAGATAGAAGTAGGGGTGAATTATGAGATGGGTGAACCTCCTGACATTTCTATGTATTAATGTACAGGTGTTATGGCAACCAGAATAAAGCGCACTGTAGCTGGTAATATTATGGCGTATCGATTTTTAGATGTCAACATAGATATGATAGTCCAGGGACTACAGGGACTTCATTTCTGTTTCCCTAGATTGTAACCTAAAAATGAAAATGTGTGTTGTTCTACTTTCATCTCAGGACCAGCAGGGATGTTCCCTTCAGTTCATTTACATGGACAAACTAGCTGATGAAAAGGGGTAAAAATTTCTTTTGGGGTTTCAGCTCTCTATTTTTTCAAGAAATTTGGATGATTCAACCCATTTATGCCGGTAGTGGACAAAAATGGCCTGACTCATTTAGTGACATCTCTTTAAGAAAGACATCTTTCTGAAAATATTTGAAGGCGAAATCTCAGTGAGAACTTAGGTGACAGCGCTCCTTAAAATGTTTTAAACTCATGTTTTATTCTTTTCTTTATCAAAAGTATCATACATGCAAAAGACACCCACCAAAAAGAGATTTGTCAGTGTCACTGACAGACTGTCATGATTAAAAGTGAAAGGAGGATCTATTTCGCACTGGCTAATCTCTATGAGTATTTCTTATTTGATTCTAGCTAAAATTAAGGACGGGTGGTATGGATTCCTCAAGGAGTGGTAAAAAGAAGAAATCGCCCAAACCCAAACAGAGGAAGCTGCAGCAGGGATTCCCTCTACAGAGCAGCCAGAGCCAGTCTCCGCAGCCACAGGCCCCCGGAGAGGCCCCGAGGGTGGAGAGCACAGTTATTAACATAGAGAAGGAGGACGACCCCCCTGTGGAGGCCCCTCCTCTCAGCAATGAAGGGGAGGTCCCCCTAGAGGAGGTTCTCCCCACCCCGCCCCCCTCAGAAGCTGCCTCCCCGGAGGAACCCCCCATGGGCATGGAGACGATTGCCACCACCCCCGTGGCCCCTGGGGGCACGATGGTGGACCTACATGACAGCTTTAAGGTAAGGATTGTCATACTTGGTTAGCATCTAGACACTAAAACATATTGGTAGGTGTACAATTTGCCGACACTGTAGGTTAACTAAGGGGCCTTAAAATATTAATCAATTAACATGCAATAAAGTGACTTCTTTCTAACATGATAGGATTTATCCATTTCTGAATCATTTGTTTCAATTTTGTAGATGGTTTTGTATTGGTATTGAATATTACAACACTTTTCCAAGTAGAAAAAATCATACCAGCCTTCATGATATTGTGTAGAGAATATACTTGAGATATCAAAATGTATACAAATAAGCATGTTTGTAAAACTCCACACCAAAGGCTAAACATTGATCATTCCCACCACTCATAGGTACCCTTAGTGTATGTATTATGGTAGGCTAATAGCATAGCCGCTAGTGTGAGATGTTGAGATACAGGGTCAATTGTTTTTCTGTAGACTGAGGAGAAGTATGTGGTTCTGCTTCAGGTAAGTGCTGTATAAAGGGTTATTGAGAGGGCTGAGGGATTCTACTTTAACCCTTTTGCTGCAGGTGGCAAATGAGGCCAATACAAAATGATGCAAAAACCTGACATAGTGACTGAAACCCTGGCACATGGGTTGTCATCTGAGAGTACTCAGTGAGAGTTATCCAATGAATACCAATATGACAGGGTTTAGATGGTTATCAAAAATAAAATTGTTTTTGTCATTGTGCTTTTGGCGAAAGGAGCCTCAGCATTGGAAGGGTTAAAGCATCACTCCTCATCTGGATCTGGTATATAATGTCTCCATGCACATCTCCATTCCAAACTCTTTCACACTCTTGGCTCTCATAAACTTAAATGGAGGACTAAGTACTAAGGCATGAAGCGTACTTGGTATAAGGAAAAATAAGGAAAAGAGGAACATCATTTATTGCTGCTGAAGGTTTTTGTTGGTGAAAGTGTTTTGAGAAGATATTGGTGGATGGGAGGAAGTGGTCAACTTCATATATGAGGTTTTTATTTTCATTTTGATCTCAGTAAGTGTTTTGTCGATCATATTTTTATCATTTGGTGAGGAACAGTATGGATTAAGAAGGTTATTTGCTCTGGTGGAGGTTACAATAAAGCATCATCGATAGCATTACAAGTTATTTTCATTTAGAAATTTTACTAGAAACAAATTTATTCAAACTGAATTAATTTCGGTATCTGTCCTCGTTTTCGAGTGAATTTAAGTTTTTGACATAAATTTTTGCTCTAACAATGGAAACTAGGTTATATAATCCACTGTAATTAAATAAAAAAAGTATTAGCAATATTTGCTAATTTGCTGCCATTAAAGAAAAATCCTCTCAAAATATGATAAAAGTATATTATAGACTATTGTATTGGAGGAACAACGTTTTCCCTTTTGATTACATTCTAGAGCTGGAATGTAGTTATGGTACTTATGCTGACTCGCTGGGGACAGAATTTCCTAAACCCTTAGCTGATGAAACACATTTGGGGCTCATGCGGCCTTAACAAGCATAGCAAATAGAAAAACATTTTGACTTTTCATGTTCAGCTCAAGGAAATTCTAATTCTTTGATCACATGGTTTCTGTGTCGTACAGTGTTTTACAGGTTGTCTATGTTGTTTGTTTTGTTGATTTCTATTGTTTGTCTATTGTATTGTTCGTCAGGAGGCGTCTGAGCAGGATGTCCAGCAGGCCAGTGGGGAGGATGGAGACAGCTCTCTCACAGTTCCTACACAACTTCAGGTAAATAAGGCAGAAAATGCTTGTTGCCAGTGCCCATTCCACGTCGCAAAATTGTCCCTTAGTAAAATGTTTAGAATTTTCAATCAGGGTTTTAGCCAGGATTTAGAAACTGGGTGCCCAAAATTGGCAAATATGTGTGGGCTTCCTGTTTTTCATGGGAGGCCAGAATCTACTAAGAATGCAACCATCACTATGTATTTACTAAAAGAAATAAGGCATAACATCCTCATACTATGTCTTAGGAATTGTACTGAGGTGTGCGTGTCTAAATGACACCCAGATGCCCTGCTGGGGTTCAAGACTGTTTTAAATGATAAATTTCAATATCATTGCAACTTCCATATTATAATTTGATTTTGCTCCCAAATCACTCAGCCTAACCAGCACACGCGGCTAGAAGAGCCAGTATGGTTACTCCTTACCCTTTTCTTTGTACGTTGCAGGCTGCCAGTAGTGAGACGGACCTCACGTCAGAAACCGACGGCCATAGTTGTCCATCTGAGCATGGAGATGAGCAGGAGGTGCCACCTAGTGGCCCGGAACACAACCAGAATGCTGCCTCGGAGTACATCAACCCCAGAGGCGTGCGCTTCACTCCGCAGCAACAGGCAAAAGAAGGTAAACTTCACTTGTAGTAAATTGACCGCTTTGAGGGAATATTTCAAGAACATTAATGTTTGGAATAATCTTTGTTCGCAGGTAGATAAAGTTCATATGGTATTCATTTGCGGCATCTGTCCAATTCAGTCACAGTGTATAAAACACCCATTCAGTGTCAAAAATATTTTATTGAATATTCAATGTTTAGTGAAAGGAGACTAGGAGAAGAGATATTTTTCACAAAGTTAAGGATCTTAATTAATGGTGCTATATTTCGTGATGTGTAACCAATATTATTCAGTTGTTTAGGATATTGATTGTCATGTAAATACTTTGATTTGGCTGTTTAGAATGCTGAGAAATGTGTGAATCTTATTTGGCTGTGTAGAATATTGAGCAATGCAATGGTGTGTGTGTGTGATGTCATTATTTGGCTCTGAAAGATGTTGATACATGTTAATATTGTGTAGATAATATTAATAATTCTAATAATAATTCTAATGATAATTCTAATAAATAATTCTCTTTCACTTAGGAACTGGTCCATTGATACCGTATGGCCTTCCCTGCGTTCGTGAACTTTTCCGCTTCGTCATCTCGTTGACAAGTCCTCTGGACCGGCACAACACTGACGTGATGATCCACATGGGCCTCAGTCTGCTGACGGTGGCGCTGGAGTCCGGAGCAGACCACGTGGCCTCCTTCAACTCCCTGCTCTATCTAGTCAAGGACGAGATGTGCAGGAATCTCTTCTTTGTAAGTACGCTTTTACATAGCTTTCATACTGTAAAACTGGTATTTTTTACAGGCGTTTAATTTTCGCTATTTTCGCACTCCCCTTGATAGCGCCAAAATGACATCCTTCAAATGAATATCTATGATATATTAATGAATATATAGTTTCGAGAGCTTGAATGCGCAAATTTGAAATAGCACAAATACACTAGCAGGACTGTAAAGCAATTTTTTTAGCACTGCAAATTAAAGCCGTATACAGTAGCGAACATACCTTAAGCAGGGACTTAGCCAGGACCCGCCCAGCCCGTCTTTTGGACAGGCATTTTCTAAATCCTGGCTAAGACCTTGACCCAAAGAAAAATACCTTCAGCCATATTCACACTATGTAGGTTGTCCTGATGGTTGAAATCTTTGAACCGATAAACTGGCTAATCGATCATGCTTGTCTGTGTGCACATTATTGGCTTATTGATTATTGATTGAAGTCTTTAAATCATGTTAAGCTGTATCTAGGTATCTGGTTAACATATTTTACTTCTTATTATATATAGTATATAAGAAGATGTGGTCAGTTTTTTCTCTTCTAATTAGCAGATGATCTTTATTGTGGCCTATAATATATTTTTATGACAATTTTGCAGTTGCTGCAGTCAGAACGACTCTCCTTATTTGCCGCTGCCCAAAGAGTGTGCTTCATGCTCTTTGAATCCATGAGGAGCCACCTGAAATTCCAACTGGAGGTGAGACTAGTAGATTCTGTGTGTCAAAATAGCATGAAGATACTTAGTAGAACTTAGTTTTTGAGTAACCAAACATTGAGACACCTAATGGAAGTACTGTATAACACACATCGTAATAGAAACCATTGAATCTTTTTCTACTCAGAAAACTTACCCCATTATTTACTTAATTCTCTAATGTAACTGTTAATTGTTTCTAGTTGTTCAAAGAAGAGAGTCTATTATTAAGGGTTAGACAAGGTATAATGCTTTGGCAGTTGGATAATGAACAACTGAATGTGCAGTACTTTGTGGTCTAAGAATATATGTCTAAAACAAAGATAGCAGTTATAACTCGAAAACCCTTAAGTACTTAGCCCTTACTAGAAAGTCATCCAGATGATAAAAAATATGTAATTAGACAATCATATTAGAATACTTCTGATGCGATGAATTTCCGATGTTATCTTTGGGATGTTGATAATTAAGCTCCATTGCTATTTCGAAAAGGAGTTTATTTGACTTAATGGACCATAAACATTTGTCCACTCACTATTCTCTATAATGCGCTTTCGAACATTATATGTGGAAAAGGCGCTATATCAAATACCAATTATTACTATTATTATAACTATTATTATTATTATTATTATTATTATTATTATTATTATTATCATTATAAATATTATTGTCATTATTATTATTAGTAGTAGTAGTAGTAGTAGTAGTAGTAGTAGTAGTAGTAGTAGTAGTAGTAGTAGTAATAGTAGCATTATTAGTATTATTGTTATTATTATTATTATTTTTATTATTATTATTATTGTTATTATTATCATTATAATTACTACTATTGTGGGAACCCGATTTCCTTGCAGACTTACCTGACGAAGATGATGGACATCATTGTGTCGGAGTCTCCGCGGATCTCGTACGACATGCGTGAGCTGACTCTGGAGAGTCTTGTCCAGCTGCTGCGGATTCCAGGGCTCGTCTCAGAGCTCTACCTCAACTACGACTGTGATACCTACTGCTCCAACGTCTTTGAAGACCTCACCAAACTGCTCTCCAAGGTAAGTCATTGTAGTCTTAGCCAACAGGGCGTCTTGGCATCTTTAGCACACACAAACCCTTAACAGGCAACTCTCAGGACACCCAAAATTTCTTGAAATGTCTATCTCAAGCCTATAATTGAATTTTCTCATCTCCGTATCATATGATTTCCATGACATTGTATAAAGATATTATGCCTTATTTTGATAAATTGCATGCATGTATTTCGAAATCTGATTATATGTGGTCCCCCTTAAAAAATTTGACTCCCAAAAATATTACAATTGCTAAATCCTAGCTAAGACCCAGTAAGACATTGTGGTGATAAGGTGGATCAGTTCTTGCATTAACTCATGGCTATAGCAGGGGTGCATAGTCTTAGCCAGCAGGGCGTCTCAGCATCATTAGGATATCCACACTCTCAAGAATCGCCCTTAAGAACACCCCAAATATTTTTGTGAGGATTTTTCTAAAACACACAATGTAGAACACACAATGTTAGCGTCTGTTTATATATAGCGTACATAGCGTGTGGTTCCGCTTCGCTATATATAAAAACGCTGTACTTTTTTCTTACTGTACTGGCGTTGTCAGCGGCGGCTACCGTCCCTAACATAAAGATACGCTATGATGCGAAAATTCCCCAATTCACTATATTTGGGACACGCGTCATATATGTGTTCTACAGTATCCAGCATGTATTTAAATTTTTCACCTCAATATAATTCCCATGATATTGTATAAGGATTATGCTTTATTCAAGTAAGAAAATACTTGTAAACCCTTATGCTGCTGATGGCTAATTTGGCAATTTCAAAATGATATGAAAAACCTAAATAACTGAAACCCTGGCAAATGGGTACTCATAAAAGAGTACTCTGCGAAAGCCGTACTGCTGTCTGTTAGTGTCCTAATAAATTCATCATTGTTGTTCCTGCTGTCTGTTCTAAATAGTGTCATATTGGATTCATCTCTATTGTTCCTGTTTGTGTGATGATATTTTGTGTTTGTTTCAGAATGCATTCCCTGTGGCGGGTCTCTTCTCCACTCACCTGCTGTCCCTGGACGCGCTGCTGACCGTCATCGACAGCATCGAGCAGCACTGTAACACGCGCATCCTCAACGCCACCAAGGCCCCTGATGGCCCCTCAGAGACCAGGGGAGTCACCTTCCTGATCAGTGATGATGACGAGGGTAAGTTTATTGCTTAAGTAATGTAGAACTATTTTGATATTGTTAACCCTTATGCTTCTGGTGGCTAATTTTGCCAATACAAATGTTTTCAAAAGTCTTTGCATCTTTGTGCTTTGGATGAAAGTAGCCTTAGCATTGGAAGGGTTCTGTAATTCAGAACTATCAGATTATTGGTAACAGTTCCTGAGGATTTTGTTATTTTTCTTAGCGGTAATTTGTGATTCTGTTGTTAAGGTGGACCTGCCCCTAGCTATGCCATGGCTGGTACATGGATGTATGGATTTCTGATGATTTTGTCATTTTGCTTTGCAGTGACTGGTGATTCAGGTGTTAAGGTGGACCAGGAGACCACGCCGCCCCCTCCCCCTGCCTCAGGCTATGCCATGGCAGAGAGAATGCAGGCTGAGGACTCTGCAGCAGACACTGAACGATCGGCAGCCAGGAAAAATAACAAGGAGGCAGCAACTCTCAAGAGGCCCAAGATACGAGCCAATCGCATGAGCTCATCAACAAGTGTACCGACCCCGGAACAACTCACAGCTATAAAGCATAGGAAAAAGGTAGGTAGTGCTATACAGATGCTTTAACAAGTGTACAAGCATAGACATAACAAAGTGCTCGCCATGGCAAGTGAATGAGCTGCTAGGCAGGTACATAGGTACATACCATTACTTGCTGTACTTGGCAATTAGAACATTTAAAATTTTGCATGATTGGAATGCATGTCAATGATATTGATGTATATTTATACAAGTATACAACAATAGAAATAAACATGTATCCCAATCATTGTTTGGTTGCAGAGGAAGTCCACAAATATTAAAACATTTGCTGGATAAGTTTTATTTCTTGCTGGACTGGATCAATTTGCCTAACTTGATACGTCAATCCTAAAAAGAATATTGGTGGCCCAGTGGTGGTCATGATAATTTAATTGTGTATCTATTATTTCATCTTCAATTATTGTGCAATATTTTGATAAAGCATCAATTCTTCCTAAATCATCCAATGTATTAATTTTAGATAAATTCATTATCTTTACCCTTGATTTTGGTTAAGTTAATTATCTTTGCCCTTGATTTTAAATAAGTTCATTACATTTACCCTTAATTTTAGATGAGTGCATTTTCTTTACCCACACTTTTGATAAGTTCATGATCTTCTTTTAGTTTGTATACGTTTATTTTCTTTGCCCTTGATTTAGAAAAGTTCATGATTTTTTCCTTTGAATTTATATAAGTTGAATATCTTTCTCCTTGATTTTGGAAAGTTCCTTTTCATAACCTCATATTTTGGATGAGTTGATTACCGTTAGCCTTATTCTTTTTCAGTTGATCAATGCGGGCGTGGAGCAGTTCAACATAAAGCCCAGCAAAGGCATCGCGTTCCTGCAGGAGAACGGTGTCCTCTCGAACCCTCTCGACCCAGGGGAGGCTGTCACCTTTATAAAAGAGTCACATCGACTAGACAAGAAAATGATAGGAGAATATATTAGTAATAAGAAGAATGCCAAAGTGCTAGAGGCATATCAAAAGTGAGTCTTCTTTCTTCTATCTGTAATTTAAATTTATTTAACATTTTTGAAAATATGTCTTATAGCAACTTAGCATTGATGAAGTGCTACAAAGAAAACAGAGGAGTTGGGTTAATGTCCACATTCCAAAGCTCACGTGCTTGCTTTGATATTGGAAATCTTTACTTGAAAAAGTGACATTTTAGGATGATGGCGAAAAAGGAAAAGTTGTAGTATTGAAAATAGGTCTAATTATCAAGTATCATGGTTATCCTTTAAGTTCCTGTTTGTACTATTTTGAAATTTCAACGGTTTGTAACACAGTAGTCATGAAAGCATCAAGCAATTTATGATTTTGGGCTTCAGAATTAATGTATTTGGAGAACTTCTGCTATCAGACTCCAATCGGCATGAATGATTCAGCTTCAATAGTTAAGAACAACATTTATTAGTTAAACATAAGATATTTTTTCAAAAAGCCACAGGTGAATGTCCTACCATGAACTTATGTTGAATTCAAATAAAATATTCATCCCCTTCTGTTTTTCATTTTCAGGTCATTTTTATTTGAGGATACACGTATAGATGAGTCGTTGAGGATGTACTTAGAGTCATTCCGTCTGCCTGGAGAGGCTCCTGTGATATCCTATATACTAGAACATTTTGCTGAACATTGGCACGTAAGTACTGCATTTTCCATCAATTCAGCTTATAATTAGTAATTTTAATTAATCTGTCTTAGAGGGCCCAGAAAATTAATTGTTGTTTAATCCAGTCCATGTAAGTACAGCTACTACTTCTACTTACCGTAAGTAATGCTAATTAA
The DNA here is from genome assembly GCA_963942565.1 of Maea johnstoni. Taxonomy (NCBI): domain Eukaryota; kingdom Metazoa; phylum Annelida; class Polychaeta; order Spionida; family Magelonidae; genus Maea; species Maea johnstoni. The sequence continues at coordinate 59,275,057 of OZ012685.1, read as the reverse complement.
TTTGTCCTAGGGGGCCTAGTGAATTAATTGATTCTTAACCCAATCCTTGATTTGAAAAATTCAAAATACCACTAGAATATTCTAATATCCAATAATTAAACATGGTTTAGACAGAAAAAAATAATATTTCCCTTTATACAAATATTGGGTATAGAAATATATGAAATTTGTACATTTATTGATTGAGAATACCTCACTAATTGTATTCGCCTATAACTTACAGATATAATCTATCACTCCCAATATCAATTAGCTGGGTAGAAAGGCAACATGAATCCACAACTAATCAAACCCCTAAAAATTGAAGGTATTTATATGTCTATTAATGTTATGATATTTCTTGTAGAAAACCAATGGTGAACCCTTTGCCAATGCTGATGCGGCCTTCACTCTGTCTTATGCCGTCATCATGCTCAACGTGGACCAGCACAACCACAACGCCAAGAAACAGAATATTCCCATGACTATTGCAGTAAGTCAATTTACTAGATATCCACCTATGCAGCCGTAGGGGTGTCATCGACATGGCACATATCAATATATCGATAACTCTCCTTGAACCATGTAGTCTGTTATATTTCCACCTATGCAGACTTCTACTGGTATTCAAGCTTTATCATTTTCTGAGGCCTCTTGGAAATATTCAAAAAGAAGGAATTTATTACCAATTCTGCATTTCTACCTCATTGTTGATTGTTGTTGAAAGCCTCATAAAACCAATTCCTTTCTTCCTTTCACAGTTAAAAAAATGATTTCTGTATTTGACTGTGTTATACTCCTATAATAGAAATTACTGTTATTGGCATTATTATAATAATTGTTATTATTATCATTATTATTATTGTTATTATTATTATTATTATTATTATTATTATTATTATTATTATTATTATTATTATTATTATTAGAAAAAGTGAAAATGCATTGGAATAACTTGAAAATGTATATTTTCTTTTTGTAGGAATTTAAGAAAAATCTGTTAAAAGTAAATGGTGGAAATGATTTTGATCAAGATATGCTGGAAGAAGTGTACAATGCCATCAAGTAGGTCGCGCTTGTGATATTTATTCTTTAAAATGCTATTTTAAACAAAACTCCAAAAGTTAATTGTCATACATTTTGTATTCACATTTTGTCTTATATAAGGTAAACTATTATGTCCCTGTTTGCAACTGAATTAATAATATTGACAATAATTTTATTATGGTGTGTAGTTAATCATCAGTTACAGAAACATTATGGCACATTGATTGACCTAACTTAAAGTTGTCTTTAGTTGTGTCTAAAATAGTGCTCTTCATCAAGATCTTAGCTTAAGATGGAATGATAAAAGTAAATAGTTAATCATCAAAAATTTTCCTGACTATTATTCAAAATACATGAGCTTTATAATGGAAAAATGAATTTGTCTATATGTTAGAGTCAAGGAAAATACTTCAATGAAATAGTGTTCCATTCCCTCTCTTTGGTCTCTCTTATTTTTCTGAATCAATGATAAGTGTATGTGTTCCTATTCCAGAAATGATGAGATAGTAATGCCAGCTGAACAGACAGGCCTGGTGAAAGAAAACTACTTATGGAAGGTAAAGACAATATTCTTGCAAAAAAATTGTGTGTGTATATATATATATACTGTAGAATAGGTATATATCGGCGCTACAAAGATTTTGCGAAAAGCCGATTTTTCGTTTTTTCGCATGTACTTTATTTCGCGTGTGAGCATGTTCTTCAGCGCCATCTATTGAACCAAACAGTAATCTTAAAAATGCAAACATTCGGCGGCCATCTTGCGGCTATAATCTGGCAGAAGTTTCAACAAAATTGGACTGGTAAACATGCCATTTATAATATGATACCTTGGAAACTGCAAATACACGTATTGCCGTAAACAGTAAATTGGCAACGATTCAATTCAAGTCAGGAACAATATCATCATTTCTTTATAATATCCATTATTCTGATAATTATCAACATACACATGTATGTATGTTGATAATTATCAAATGTTTCCATCGCATCACCTGTCCGAGTCTATCGAACAATGGTGGCAGCCATCTTGTTTCTCGTAAGAGATCCATAGATTGGCCCAGGTATCCTAGAAATTTCACATGTAAGAATGCGAATTATGTTATGATACATTGGTAACTTATTCATAAGTTACCAATGTATCATATTATGATAGCATTGGGAAGTTATTGGACGTATTTTGTTTCGTCTCAGCCTCGGACCGGCTACTAGTGAAAATCACGCTATGCTGGTATATACTCATCAACTGCAAATACACGTATTGCCGTAAACAGTAAATTGGCAACAATTCAATTCGAGTAGGAACAAGATAATTATTTCTTTATGATATCCATCATTCTGATAATTATCAACATACACATGTATGTATGTTGATAATTATCAAATGTTCCCATCGCAGCACCTGTCCGAGTCTATCGAACAATGATGGCATCCATCTTGTTTCTCGTAAGTGATCCATAGATTGGCCCAGGTATCCTAGAAATTTGAGATGTAAGAATGCAAATTATGTTATGATACATTGGTAACTTATTCACAAGTTACCAATGTATCATATTATGATAGCTTTGGGAAGTTATTGGACGTATTTTTCTTCGTTTAAACCTCGACCGTCTAGGAGTGGAATTCACCGACCGACACCATGTATATAATTGATCGCGTGCGCTAAGTTCGCGAGTGCGATTCTAGTTCGCGTATTCGCGAAATAATCGCACACGCGAACTTTACCTGTTCTACAGTATATATATATATATATATATATATATATATATATATATATATATATATATTCTTGCACTTAAAGTATACAATAGGGCTTGAAATAGGGAGAGTTGATAAACTTAATGACGTTAACATGCAGAGATAAGTAGATATTGGCAGTTGGCACCTTTAAAATTTTTGGGAATGTGATAATGCTATTGATATTTCGTTAATGATACAAATTCTTAAAGATGTTCTTAACAATACTTCCTGCCTCTGCGAGACTTAATTTTGTTAGATTTTGCACTGTCAACTTCAAATTTTGAATTGTAAAAAAAGAAGAATACTACATAGTAAATCAAAATAGTATTGCCCTCTTATGGTAGTGTTTAGCAGTGTTATTTAACACTATTTGTTTTGTCTTTAGGTCTTACTGAGAAGAGGAATGTCAAAGGAGGGCCTTTATGTCCATGTTCCAACCAGTACCTACGATCACGATCTCTTCACACTCATCTGGGGCCCAACTGTGGCCGCTCTCTCTTTCGTCTTTGACAAGAGCCTGGAAGAGACTATTATTCACAAGGCTATTTCAGGCTTTAGGTAGGTCCCTGCTGCGCGTCATTTTAATAAGGTTTACAGTAATTGTTGATGATCTTATATTGCGGTAAAATTTTATGCAATGACTGGTTGTTTAAGAAAAAAGTAACAGCAAAACAAGGTACAAGAATGTTGCTTCTCATAATAAGAAAACTGTCAATGTTGAATGAAGGTTAATTCACCATGATTTTCTATATAATTTATATCTTACTTCTTTTATTCTCCCTGCATGAATTTGTGGCCTAACAAGACAGTAATGCCAGACAATAAAGAACCAAGATTTGTAGGTCATTAATGTGTAATTTCACCCTCAAAAAGAAAGTTTGTTTCCCTTGAATACACCCAACTATTCAAGAGCTCACTTAACACGGTCAGATATTCCTTTTAATTCTTAGATCTGTATTTTCATGTAATCGGATGTATTTTTTGTTTAGGAAATGTGCAATGATTTCTGCTCATTACGGCTTGAGTGATGTGTTTGATAACCTGGTCATCTCCCTCTGCAAGTTCACCACCCTCCTCAGCTCTATAGAGGTAAGTCACCTATCTCCACATCTAAAATTTGTTCAATTCTTTACATTTAAGGCCTAAAGTTGTCTGTTTCCTGTAACCCTACCGTAACAAGTTTTTACTCGAAAGATCCCTACCCTAAAGTTTTTTCTGCCCTCCTTACACCCAATCAACATAAAACATGCATGAAACACACATTTTTTTATTACCAAAAAAAAAAAGATTTTACCTACCAACCCTATTTTTCAGACCCTTAGAGGAAACAAACAGTATTTTTTAGGCCTTAGATGTCAGTTATGGCCATTTCCTCTCAGCATTCTTTACCATAGTAGTATCGAATTGTTGATATTATATACTATACTCCCACAAGATCATCCCGAGGTTAATCCCTTACCCTTGGTGTAAGTTATGGTCTTAACCTGCCAGCATTCTGAACCAGCATAATGCTGTCCTGATACTCGTCTTGATTTTTTCTTGTATCAGGAGGTTATTGATCCACAAAATAGCTTGGATGCAGTTTAATAAGGCTCAGGTAAATTAACCCAACCGTCCTCCAATCCACCTTAATCTAGTCAAACTGGGTGAGAGTACATCAGATTATTTAAGATGAATTGAGGGTACCATTATATTTATGTTCTTAGTTGGTGAACTGTTCCAATAAAGGAACAGTGCATCTTTTATGGATGACCATCTTTCAACAGAGAATTTTTTAACAACAATGATCTTTTTCTGTATGTTTGACTATATGATATCTTTGATATTGTGTGTTGTACATGTATATGTTGTTTTCTGTTGTAGTCGGCAGAAACGCTACCAATATCATTTGGCAATAACCAGAAGGCGCAGCTGGCAGCCAAGACAGTGTTTGGTCTTGCCCACAGGCATGGAGACATCTTGAGAGAGGGCTGGAAAAACATCCTGGACTGTATGCTGCAACTCTACAGGGCTAAGCTTCTACCCGAAATACTGGTCAAGGTACGCTTTTAAACAACAAAGTAGTTGATATGAACATACATTTGTATGTTACAGCATTATAGGGCAAACTGCTGCTAGATTAATTGGCAAAATTATGCTTTTAACTCTTAAAATAATGCAGCTAATTATTCCTGAACAATAAGTGTTGTTTTCAGAACTGACAGAGTTCATAAAAGAAATGATATAGGACCCACTTCTTTAGTATTTTTGAATTTGTTATATTAATGCCTATTGAAGTTCAACTCAAGTTCAGTTACTTTATTATGTAGGAGGAGAGTATCTTAAATTCCTGGAAATTTGGACTGCCTTAAGAATTTGGGCCACTATAATTATTGTGCAAGGTAACAATAAGGAAATCTGGCCACTCTAGATCTATCGCTGGTCGCCACTGTGGGAAATCAGGGACACTATTACTCTGCTTAGTCAGTATTCAGAAAACACGGGTCACCCTCAACCCATGAAAAATAGTAATTATTAAAAAGTGTCCCAAATTACTGAGAATTTACGGTATGTAAAGGTTATGCATGAGCTGTTTGTGAATAGGTTCGTATCTATTTACAGGTCGAGGATTTTGTTGATCCGAATGGCAAGATCTCTCTGATCCGCGAGGAGCTGCCGGCGTCGCGCTCTGAGTCGGGCGTCCTGAGCTCGTTCTACTCGTACTTCACGATGGCGGAGACAACGACCAGCAAGGGGCCGACGCCCGAGGAGCAGGAGGCCATCAAGCTCGCCCACAGCTGCATCAAGGACTGCTCCGTAGAGCAGCTGCTCACAGAGAGCAAGTTCCTCAGGCTAGAGTCCCTACAGGAGCTCATTAAGGTACGATCCCAACGACTCAAAATAATCACTTCTAAAAGCAAACAAAGCATACAGTAAACAATCACTTGTAAATATAAACTAATAAAAAAAATCCCTCTTAAAAGCAACAAATACAGAAAATAATCACTCATAAAAGCAAACTAATACAGTAGATGTTCTAATCAATGTACCTCTCGCATAGTTGACTATTCTTTCTGATATGCTACTTTCTTCATCCTCATCCCCGAAACGACAAGCCCTGTTAGCTGCTTAGTTGTCTGGAACTGTTTGTATCACTGAATTAGTAAAATTGCCCCAGAACACAGATTTTATCCATTATACTATCTACCTAGGTCCTGTTTGCTCCTGACTTCACTGGACTTTCTAGCAGTTCAGATTTGTGTACTGTATTACTGTACTGTACTTATTTTGTATTTGAGATTTGACTGCTATTGTTGGTGTTACTGACGTGGAATATTGTTTGTTGCAGGCATTAGTTGCGGCCTCGCAGTACCCTGATCTCGCTGCCCAGGAAGCTTTAGGGACGAATCTTGATGAGGATGCTGCTGTCTTCTTCCTAGAGCTACTACTACGAATTGTCCTGCAGAATAGGTATACATTACCTCACTACCTCTTGTTTGTATATGATATGGTAAAGATGAATTTATAAACCGATATATTTGTAGAGAGATATATAGAGAAAGACACAGAGACGTGGGGAGGGGGGAAGATAAATTTTAAGAAATTTTCTACTTTGAATGGTTAGAAAAAAGTTAAGTATATTACCAATTAGGATGACCAGTCAACAAATACATTTGGAGAAATTTTATTCCAAACAACCAAACTCTTCATTTCCAGAGAGGTATTGATAATTGTCATTAGGGTTGGGAATCAGTTGCAATTTCATGATCGATAATCAGTTACAGCCAACCGATCGATTATCAATCATAATCAGTTTATCACACTTTTTCAGTAATTGGGTACTAGAGGTCTAGAGCCTAATAATAAGTCATAGTCTTTGACAATTACTTGCTTTAAGCACCTACCTTAACTTCGTTTTGAAGTTTTTTTGGAGCTTCGTTTCATAACAAGAAAGCTGACAACTTGTCTGTCATTTAGTTCTATATTTTGCCACTAGGTGTCACCTTTTCCGATTATTATCGATTGCCAGTTTCGTAATCGCTTAATCAGAATCAGAGAGGTAAACGATTGATTACCGATTATAATCGATGCTCGTCCCAACACTAATTGTCATCAATAACTAGTCTGTCTCCCTTACCACTGTTGGTGTCATTTCTGTTGTTTTAACAGCTACATGCATGAATGATGTTTATGTATCTCCTTTGTTTTCCTTTCAGGGATAGGGTCGGTCCTATCTGGCAGACAGTGCGAGACCATATTTATAATTTAGCGGTGAACGCCAACGAGCACACGTTCCTGGCAGAGCGCGCAGTGGTGGGGCTGATCAGGCTAGCAATTCGCCTTCTCAGGAGAGAGGAAATAGCAGCACAGGTAAGGCACAGGCAGGGGGTCCAACTGTCGCACCAGAATGCAACAGAGGCCTAAAAACATATGACACAAACCTTCGATCACTGTTTAACTCAGGAAAGTTTTGGGAAGCATGATCAAAATAGTCTACTTGATATTTCTGTCTGATAAAAAACTGAAAGAACTCTTCTAGCTAGCGTCATTTGATCAAGGAAGTACGCTTAAAGCTGTTGTTCAAATTTGTTGAGTGATAACAAAATACTATCATTCTTCAGTATTATGAATAAAAGTCTTTTTCTGCTTATGTCATACTTGTAGATTTTTAGTAGATTTTGCAACATGATCCTAAAATAGACTCACATTCCATGCCCATTATTGGTTTGTGATTAAGATGCCGTAAAGTAGAAGGGTACTATTAACCTTTGACAAATGTGTCTTTTCTCTAGGTACTGCAGTCTTTACGCCTCCTATTGATGATGAAACCGAATGTGATTCACACCGTCAGCCGCCAGGTGGCGTACGGCCTGCACGACCTGCTGCGGACCAACGCCGCGAATATCCACTCCTCTCATGACTGGTACACGCTCTTCACGCTTCTGGAGGTGGTGGGGGCAGGATCCAACCCCCCGCCCATCATGCAAGTGGGGGAGGGAGTCAACGTACAGGAGTGTGTGTGTGACGCAGGTAAGCACAGTCAGTAGGGGATATATATTGATGTATGCTTGTAAAGGTCCTTGGAGCCATGGTCTTAGCCAGGATTTAGAAACTGGGTGTCTAAAATTGGCAATTATATAACTTATAACTTTTGGGTGTCCAAGGGAGGCCACAATATACTCAGATTATGATATAAATATTATATATAAATCTGTATTTTCTTATTGAAATAAGGCACAATATCCTCATACAATGTCATAGGAATTGTATGCTTAAAATTAATATTTCATGAAAATTATAAAAAAAATATGGGTGTCCTTCGGAGTGGTTTTTGAAGGTTTAAAGGCCTTGTTGGCTAAGACTATGCTTGGAGCAGACTAAGACAAGGATGATCACTTAACATTCAACTGTGGGTTTCTCTTGATAAGTATTGCCAGAATACCATGATGCATATGAAAAATAGGTATGAAATGAATTAATACATACAAGTTATGATGGTTACCCAAAATATTTGAAGTTCGTCTATAGTTCAGACACTTAAAAGTTATTAGGTAAATTTAGCCTTTTGAGTGAATAATGAATCAGTATCAATAACCTAAAAAGCAAAAGTGTTTGTTACAAAAAATGAATAATCAAAATCACAGTGTTATTATTGATCTGTATTCATACACTTTCCAGGAGCAAGGAAGCAGAGTTCATTTGATAGTTCAGGTACGCTATATGAAAGAAAAATTATCTAAAATCCTCACCTCACCCTCATCAATTCTATATTCATATACTCCCATGTTTTATGTGTGTTGGGCCTGTCCCGATAGCCAAGTGGTCTAAGGTGGTGCCATCGACTACTTGCTGTCGTTCGCCACTGCCTGGGTTTGAATCCTGCGCCAGGCAAGTGAGAAAGTTTACAATCACTTAGGTTTAGGGTGTTTTTTCCTGGGTGTTCCGGTTTCCTCCACAATTACCAACTGGCTAATCACAATTTTGTCTGATATAGCTGAAAAGTGATTGTTAACAAAATTTCAATTTTATGTGTGGTGGCGTGTAGGTAACACAGAGTATACTAAAACCTTGAGCCCAAGATATTAGCTTACTTATTATCCGTAGGTGTCAGGATAGGTTTTATCCATTTAAATTGTTTTTCAAAGGGGGTCAAGCAAAAATCATAAAGTTGTAAAATAGTGTGTTTTTTCGCATCTTGGCCCTACCTGAACCAAAACCAATCATACTAAGTAAATGTTACCTCATTCTGGCAAAATCCTTTTTATTCCCCCCCTCCCCCCCCCCCCCCCCCCCCCCAAAAAAAAACTCCTGGTAGTTCATGATGTATTCCTTACATCTCCCCTTCTACATCCCTTTACTCTGGACAAGAAGCTTGCTAAATCCCTTCACTTCTGGTGTATTCAGATGATCTGATTTTGTCTTTCTTGCTGGTATTAGAAATCTACCTTCATGTGTATTCTTTCAACTATAAGTCTGGGGAGTGTTGTTTAAAGAATGGTCAAAGATTGATAATCATGTGCACACTTCCGATTTGGGCAGGATTTCAAAATTGCCTGTTTAAAACAGCTATTCCAAAATTACTGCCCATCTAGATTTAGCTACTTGGCTACTTCAAACCCTTACCAACTACATTTAATAGCCTAGTGTGTCAAAAAGAGCAATCTAATTGGATATTCTTAATAGAATTTTTCAGGAAACTGCCTGTCTGGACGGGCCCTGGCTAAGTCCCTGCTTAGGATGGGTATATGTTGATATCCTCATCATGCATGGATCCCAAGTAGAGACTTGAGTTTATTCGTTTGTGTATTCCAGGTGCGCAGAGTGACAGCGAGGTGTCTATGAGTGCGGCGGGGAGCGAGGCGGGTGAGAGCCGAGGCTACACGTCTGACAGCGAGCTGTACGAGAGCCAGAGCAAGCACCACCACAGCAGGTCCTCCGAGGAGGAAGGCGGCGGCGGAGGCGGCATGACAGAGATCAAACCCATTCCTTCCCACGGCAGCTGGTTACTGGTAAGCTACTACTCAATTACTTCTATAACACTTCTGATGCTGAGACTACTTTCATCCATAGCACAAGGAGGTAAAGATTTTTGAAAACCATCTAAACCCTGTCATGTTGGTATTCATTGGATAGCTCTCGCTGTGTACTCTCAGATGAGTACCATATGCCAGGGTTTCAGTAATTTCTAAGGTTTTTTGCATCATTTTGCATAGGCGAAATTAGCCACCAGCGGCATAATTTCCCTTTTAATTTATAGGTATTTATTTCAATGTATCCAATTTTCTCAATTTATTTTATCCGACTGTAAATGTGTATACTTAAGACCAAGAACATCCATTAACTTTGATTAATGCATAATGCCCACGTTTTATATCACCGATATTACCCAATGCTTATACCAAGCAAACCTATGTGCATCCTATTATTTTATAATTTCTAAATATTTTTATACTAATGATATTTCATAATTTTTGTTATATGATTTCAACTCTAGTGAATTTGAACTAAATATCTTTCAAATTTACAGACTTTGATTAAGTTTTAAAAAAAAAACTTATTTGTGACTATTTATTTGTTTCAGGTGAATAAGGATGATGTGGAAACTAACCTTCGTCGCCCCCACCCGCCCGTCAATCAGTTCACGATCTCTCTGAACGAGGAGCTGAGACACCAGGACACCAAGGCCCTGCTCAAGGCGTGCGAGACGCTGGCCTTCCTGGTGCGCGACGCTGCCCACGTCACGCCACATAACTTTGAGAGCTGTGTGCACACGATACGCACCTTCGTGGAGGCCAGCATCAACGGAGGTGAGCTGGAGAACTCTGCTGGAGAATTTTGAAATAGTCCTTTTGTAGTACAGTGAAACCTCGGAAATGTGAACATCTTGGGACCAAGACAAAAACATTCACACTATTAGGGGTTGTTCACATCTCAGAGGTCCTTTTATAATGTAGAAGATACAAATGGGATCAGAAAAAAGTGATCACATTAAGAGGTGTTCACATCTCTGGGGTGTTCACAATTAGAGGTTTCACTGTTGTAGCGTAAAATATTCTGTAGCATTGAAGTACTGTCAGGCAAGTATGCTAGAGGACTCTCATGCTTTTATTACCATTTGATGTCAAACATTACGCAAGCGAAAGCAGTAAGATTTCATACTTTGTCTGTACAGTGGATAAAAATTAAAATATATTTAATATGGATGTGAGAGCTATCTGGCGAGTGACACAGATAGAGAGTGTATGCTGTATTTAGATTGTTACCAAATTTATTGACGGACATCCTCACTGTACCATCGTTATTTTCAGTCTGAGTACCTAGGTTCGTTTCATGATTTTGTATTTATTCTCTATTTTAAGGTCGCCATGCCCATAAGCACCGCTCCCACAACTCACATAATAAGAAAGAACACAAGCACAGGAGGAAAAGTGATAAGATGAAAAAATCCAAGTCTTCGCCTAGTCACCTCGCACAGTTCCAGGGCTCTGACGAGGAACCGGAGGAGGGGAGCACTGCGGCAGGATTCCACTCACTTTCTATACAGGTAGGGGGCGCCACCTAATAATACTTTAATCTTTATTTTAGGTAGCTTGATAACTATGTATGGGGATCAGTGTATCTTTATTCCATTGGAAAATAATTTGAAAACTGATGTCCTTTTGACCTGAGTAGCCATCAGTTATTGTTGGGGAAAATATTCCAATTATATTTGTAAATCTCATTAGGTGTATGCTTAGTAGGGGTATCTCTTTATATTTTTACATTGTTGTTGTCAGTCACCCAGTATCAAGGGCTTGGTCAATTACTTCATCAGGTTTTGTTCTGTAGAGGTACCTCTTTAATGCTTAATATTTTAATATTTTGGTACCCCTAAAATACCCAGTATCAGCACATGGTTAACTGTTTTAACCCTTCCAATGCTGAGTTTACTTTCATCCAAAGCACAAGGATGCAAAGATTTTTTAAAACCATCTAAACCCTGTCAAGTTGGTATTCATTGGATAGCTCTTGCTAAGCTCTATCAGATGAGTACCAATGTGCCAGGGTTCCTGTCAGTTTTTAACATTTTTCAAATAATTTCGTTTTGTCCTAATTAGTCATCAGCAGCAAAAAGGTTAATTGTATATGGTTTTTGTTTCAGTTACTAGACCTAATGCACACGTTGCACACGCGCGCCGCCACGATCTTCAGCTCCTGGGCGGAGGAGGAGCAGAGCGAGAGCGAGACAATAGACGCGGGTACCGGGACGCTGTGGATCAAATGCTGGTGCCCTATTTTACAAGGTACATACACACTACACACATGACAAACACATTTCGCTGGTATTTCACAATTTTAAAGAGCAATCTTTACTTATACGGCCTTAGCTATGTTAGACCTATAAGCTTAGACAATCCTTTTTGGGGATATACTATACTTTATTAAGGCCTATTTTTTATGAGGTGTGAAGATGATGAGATTTTGAAAAGAACATGCAAATTGAGACCTCCAAAGTCAACCCGTAATATTAGGAAAAACCAGATGAGGGTTGGCTGTTGTGTGATAATTTGTAACTTTATCATGTTGTAAGCATGAAAGTAAAAGCTTGTTTCACTTCAGAAATTGCATGGTTGTGTTGCGATACTGATAGCTCTTGTGTTATGATTTGATACTTTATTTCGTAAGTATGAAAGTAAAAGCTCGTTCTACTTCTGGAATTGCGCGGCTGTGTTGCGATACCCGTGTTTGCTGTTGTGTGATAATGATAATTTGTTACCTTATTTAGTAAGTGTGATAATAAAAGCTTGTTCTACTTCAGGTATTGCACGTCTGTGTTGCGATACGCGTCGCCCGGTGCGCAGCCAGGCGCTGACGTACCTGCAGAGGGCGCTACTGGTGCACGACCTGCAGACGCTGTCGGCCGTGGAGTGGGAGTCGTGCTTCAACAAGGTGCTCTTCCCGCTGCTCTCCAAGCTGCTGGACAACATCAACACGCAGGACCCCAGCGGCATCGAGGAGACGCGCATGAGGGCATCCACATTATTATGCAAGGTAGGAAACATTCCTTAAGAGATCAGATTATTTTGTGATATATTTTACTATAAATGCACTTGTTAAGTAATGTTTCAAGAAAAAATCTTAATTTGATCCAAACTGAAACTACATTCCAAATCTAATATCTTATGAATTCATGCGTCAATTTCAAGTTATTTTTGAATGTATCATATCTTCACACATTACTTGTGAGCTCAAGCATGAGTAACACAACCAAAAAGATCTAGTCAATGACCTAACTAACCATCAACTTGTCTTAGTATATTCTTTAAGTAAGTAATCAATGAACAATTTTGTAAGTAAAAGTTCCAAGCCTGAAAGCTTAACCTTGATATGCTTAGTAGATGGCCTGAATGACCCCTCAGTTAAAGTCTCCAGTCTAGTTGTTCATAAATTAATTAACCAAGGAACCATTGATATGCTAAACACAGTGTTATTTTGTAGTTTATTATGCTTATGTGATATCAAAATGATATTAGATGTAATGGTAATCTCTGTTGCTTATTTCAGGTTTTCCTGCAGCACCTGTCGCCTCTCCTCTCCCTCTCTACCTTCACTGCTCTATGGCTCACCATACTGGAGTTCATGGACAAATACATGCATGCTGACCGCAGCGACCTACTGGTGAGTACCACAAATCATGTGTATATGTTATAAGGAGAGGCCTGGGAAAACATACACTCTGTTAGCATTAATATTTAACCCTTATGCTGCTGAGGACTAATTTGGTCAATACCAAATGATGCAAAAAAACTTTTAAATAACTGAAACCCTGGCACATGAGTACTCATCTGATAGTACTTAGCAAGAGCTATCCAATGAATACCAACATGACAGGGTTTAGATGGTTTTCAAAAATCTTTGGGTCCTTGTGCTTATGGACAAAAGTAGCCTAATAGCATTGGAAGGGTTAAGATATCTCCACTCTTCTATATATCATCATAAAGAGTATTTCTATTTTTTCAAAAAAAAATCCCCACATGATACTAGACTGTGTAATTTATAGCATTTCAGTGCAAAGCTATCCAAGATTATCTCAGGTGGTATCATTTCTTTACTATGCATTGTTTTGCCGATGGTCTAACTATTATTATTGTATATCAGTGTGAAGCTGCCATGGAGTCAGTTTGGGTGCTACCAATTCTTCACTTTGCATCGTTATATTGATGGTTTATTTTGTTTTGTTGTATTTCAGTGTGAAGCTATCCCGGAGTCGCTGAAGAACATGTTACTGGTGATGTACACAGCAGGAATCCTAGACGGGGACGATTCTCAGCTCTGGAAGCTCACCTGGGACAGGATAGATACCTTCTTGCCAAACCTACGGGAAGACGTCTTCAAGCCACATGAATCAGGTAGATATTATTGAAATTACTTACTGTTCCTTTATCTGCCTCGTAAGAGTTCTGACTCGACTTTTTACCTAGCAATCTGTGCTAGTCTGAATGTGTTAGGAGAATATTCATGACAAGCAGGTATTATTAACCCTTATGCTGCTGGTGCCTAATTTGGCCAAAACAAAATGATGCAAAAAACTTTAAAAATGACAGAAAATTTGGCATGTGGGTTCTCATTGAGAGTACTCAGCAGTAGCTATCCAATAAGTACCAACATGACTGGGTTTAGATGGTTTTCAAAAATCTTTGCATCCTTATGCTTCGGATGAAAGTAGCCTCAGCATTGGATGGGTCATAACAAGTATATTTCAGAAATAAGATCCCCCGAAAATATAGTTAATTGCCTCTTTGTTATTGTAGACTCTCGGCGAGCAGCAGGTCGTGAAGGAGCTAGCAGCCCTCCCCCTAGTGGGCAGACTGCGAACTCACAGCCGAACCAGCAGGTGATCAACCAGAGATCCCCAGAGCAGGCCCCTGAGCAGCAGCCACAGCAGCAGCCAAACTCTCAAGGTGGGTGTTAAACCAAGAAACCAACAGGCAGAGTCTTAGCCGGCAGGGTGTATGGGCATCATTTGGACACCCAAACCCTCAAAAATCACCCCTCAACACATTTTTGGGGGGAATTTCTGCAAATGTCAATTTTTTCAAACATGTCATCGAATTTTTTCACCTCAACATTATTCCTATGACATTTGATAAGGATAATATGCCTTATCTCAATGAGTAGATACATGTTCAATGTTGTAATTAAGTTATTTCTGAAATAGTCGGGGCATTTTTGGGTGCTGCAGGCATGAATTGATTAAGATAGAAAAGCCTGATTACTGTGGCCAGTATTAAAATTGTTAATACCAACTTTTCTGCTCTTTATACATGTCATGTTCGCTTTCCATTCTGTAGATCAAACTCCAGAGCGATCTCGTCCTGAGAGTCCCCTGACGACCGAGATGGTGGCGCCACCTACTTCCTCCTACATTCTTCACCCACCTCTGCCGTCTGTGGCATCGCGGTCGTCCCCTTCAGGGTCCCCCAGCACACTGACAACAACCAGTAGCAGCGGCGTGGGCGGTCAGAAACTAGGCTCAGTACCCATACTCCTCAACCCAGACATCATGCAGAGTACAACCATACCTATTATATCACCACAGGTATGTTATCTTTACCATCTCCCTTAGAACAGGCATCGACATACCTATTGCCATGGCACGTGAAAATGCCTGCAGGGCAAGTAGACTTACTTGCCCCAGATGACAATTTCAAATTCTAATTTAAAAAAGAAATTATGTTAGAGAATATAGAATGTATAAATAAAAACATACACTTTTGAAGAATGAAAATGAAAATTTAACTTAATTCACTGAAATTAACTCACAAAACTGATGGCTATCTATCTCTCACCACTGTTTGGGTTTGAATCCCACCAGGGGCATGTGAGAAAGTTACCAGTGACTTGGGGTAAGGCGCTGCTTTTTGCCAAGTAATCTTTTTAGTCACGACTTAGCTGCAAAAAAAAGTGACGAAATTCCAAATTCTAGTCCCTTTCATGCTTCTCATATGTATTATTTCAGCTGGATGCCCATCTCCCTAACCTATATGTCCACAGAGTAACCACTTAATGCCTGGCTGGTTATAGATATCATTTTATAGAAGTCATTTGGGGTTATAGCTTCAAGGTTATACCTACTCCTTTGAGATATTTTCTGATTGGAGGAGACACAGGAAAAATGACTTTTGATTTCATGGTCTCAATAGGTCTTTTTGATTTGATGATGAAGTTCAATAAATTATTTGAAATGATGATAAAGTTATTTGCTTTATTATAGGGCACACCAGAAAGGAAGACCGGGGTTACAGCTGATGGCCAGTAGAAAACCAACTCCCATTCTACGATCCCTCTGAACTCCTGAAGCCCAGCCAGACAGCTCCATGGACAAGAGGGCCACATGCAGTGTCTCCATACTACCATCGCACAATCTATAGCAGGATGCTAAAATCACATATCTTATGCTAGAAACAGTCTCTTTCTGTTCTCTTGCAGACTTCCCTTAACCTTATGCTGCCTGTGGCTAATTTAGCCAATGCAAAATGATGTAAAAATCCTGAAAACTGACAAACTCTGGCAAATGGGTACTCATCCTCATCCTCAGTGAGAGCTGTCTAATGAATACCAACATGATAGGGTTTAGATGGTTTTCATAATTTTATGCCTTCTTGTGCTTAGGGCAAAAGTAGCCCCAGCATCAGAAGGCTTATCTACTGTGTAAGTACGGTAGCGGAGGCAATTCAGACAATCACTGTATCTTCTTTCTTATAAATTCAAAGCTCATGGCATTATTTACATTCATTTCTTTAAGGTTGTTGATGTACGTTCCTAGAATGCTTTGTCTTTTTGTTCTCACTTTTTAAGACATGATACAAAGCAGTTTTTTATAGTTTCACTCTTTTTCTATTGCTGTCGTAAGGTTTGCTCAATTCTCTCTGCTTGACATGTGTCGCCTTCAATTGTAAAATATGTGTTACAAATACATGCTTAAAAAGAATCTGGTTTGGCCTTCCTTCAGGGCAAATAGCGAAGTCGAACACTGTTTCCTGAAGTCTGAATAAAACACTGCTTATTTATTCCATCTTGGGGTCTGACGAAATTGACCCTTACTAATGTCTGTATCTACTACATCTGTGTTCTGCATTATATTTCTCATGTGTTTCTAACGTGACGTTGTTGCTCTTTCTATGATTCTGTAAGCCTAGGTGTCCCCGGAATGCTCCTATCTGTGTTATAACCCTTGCAGAGTGTGTTATTGAATTGGTCTGTGTATGGTCAACTGCTGAGTGTGCTGTAATCTGGTGAGAACTATCTACTCTGTGGCTGTATCTGTTAGCTAGTAGGGGAGGATTTCAGGATGTCTATTGGAGATATATATTTTCTTCCTATTTTCTCTCACCTTTTCTTACCAGTAGTGTCTGGGTGATATAACAAATATGGATGTAGTTATGTTCCGTGGGACAAGAAGAATTGACCCATTAGAATGATTTTTTAATAAAATTGTATTGTAATACACCAATTTTTATTTCTAACACCCAAAAAGTGAGGTATTTTATGCAACTATGAGCATGAAATGCGTAAATGAAAATGAAACAGTGGTTTTGAAAAGTAACACTACTATTTTGAAAGTTGGTTATGCAGGGTAGGGACATGAAGACTCCATGGGTTGATAGATTCTTGTTCTTGCGTCTCTCTATTCTTGATCAATTAAAGCTGAAGAAAATGCATCTTTTAAACCATATTACTAAGCCCATGCTAGGAAATATTTCCATGTGTACATAAGATTGCGAAATGGAATGAGAATGTCGATTACCATTATGGAGCCCCCTTTAACCCTTCACTCTTTATTCTTTTATGTACGTTTCATTTTAGCTGACAAGGGTCCTTAAGCGCAATGGTTATGCAAAATATCCAAGTACCTGTAATATAGATAGCAAATGATGAAATTAAAAGAAAATCTCTTTATGAAATTATCTTTGAATTTTTCATTTGTTTTGAGATTATCTTTTGATTTCTCATTTGTTGGAGATAAACATATAACTTTATTATATATTGTTCTTTATCGTAACATCTGATTAACGGGGTTTATGTTATTATATTAAGGAGACATTGTCATCAATATTAACATATACATATAACCAAGTCAAATAAAGGTGTGGGCATTGACTTGGACCATGTACTTGTGCGACCCATGGGTACATTATTGGAATATGGCATGTATGTTTTAAATTCATTTTTATCCAAGCATTCCATAGAAAATGAGCTGTAAGCTGTATGCCATTGGAAATAGAAGTTGTTGTGAGTGGTATTTATTTCGCAACAATATAGGTGTATATAGCAAAAAAAACTTAACTTATTTTTGCAATTTGACGTAAGTAGCCGCCTGCTTAATGAAGCTAATATAGGGAATATATATTGTACCAAAACGAGAGATAGTGCAACTGCTTTAAATAGTACTACACTCAGGTATAAACCTCTATTTACTGCAAAGATATCTCCTCAGAATGTATGTCTCTTCTCTTTGTAAATAGGCACATCCTATCCTTCCTCTAATAAAATATATGTTGTCGCTAAAATAAAAGTCTATGAATTGTACAAAAAGGTCCATGAACTCTACTTGTGTTTAAACCCTTTAACTTATCCATGCCCGGAATAGCCATGTGTTCTAACAGGATTACATATTTTATGTTAACGCCAGAGAGTTAAAACAAAGAATGAAAATTTTCCTCCATCTTCTGAGAGACAATTGCCCTTTACTTGTATTTAAGACATAGCTTTGTGTTGGAAGTATCCTAATAATAACGACTGATACCACAAGCTCTCTGAGCATGCATGCTTCAAAGATCTTTGTCTGTAACTTGAAGATTTGATCCATTTGCATCTGGAGTGCCAGTTGCATGGTCTGACAACACTGAACATAACTCATCAAATAGACTTGAAGAGGGTTTGTTAACCATTCACACTCAAGAGTTCTTGTCGAAATATCGTCTGCCACTTTCATACTTTTAAAAATAACTTAAGAATGAAGTGAAATTTCACAAAATATTTGAAGGAGATTTGTTGTTTGTCTCCTGATCAACATTTTTCATTCAAATGTTTTCAAAAAAATGCTTTTGTAAGGGAAATATTTCCAAAATCTTCAGGCCTCTTTTGGCCGCTCTGAGTGTAAATGGGTTAAATCTGATCGTAAAAAATGCTTTCGATCAGATATTTAAGCTAAGTAGTTAGTACATGTTTTTAAGCTAAGTACACTTACAATAAAGTACATGTATTGCTTTATTGTCAGTGTATTATCTAATGAGTCAGGCCATGCATATATGCTCTAGATGCAAGTGGGTTTAAATTGGGTTTAAATTTTGCTAAAGGCATTTAGCTGTTCTGCTCTCAAATTAACAATACTAATATATTTACACTTTGTTTTAAGCATGTTCACATTTAATCGGGTGCTAAGTCTTAAGGTATTCGGTACAGTGAAAAGTGAAAACTAAGGACAGTACAGATCTATTCCTTAGATAGTAAAAGAGATGGGGTTGAAGGAACTTGCTATAACACATTATCCAAGTACCCAAAAATGGTGTTGGTTTTAATGCCTATTTATAGTTTTCTTACTGTGAATATCATAACCTATTTCTACTCCTTGTGTGCAATGAATTTGAGAAAGAATGGGGTCTATTGAAAAGAAGTGTTTAGCAATAGGGCACTTAAAGATTCAGCGAAAAAATATTAGCACACATTTTAAACCATGTTGATATGAAACTGAATACTACGCTACTGAAACTAATACTGATCACTGAAAGTAAGTTATTAAAGCATGTTAAAATGGCACAATCATTAAGACATTTAAGCCTTGTTAATGTGGTTTAATTTATTAAACTGATTGCAGTGAATAATACCAGGGAGTTTCTGGAAATCCCTGATAATACTTATTGTATACCGTGTTAATTTTGCCATATAAGAAAATGCGCTTAGCAGGGAGCTGCCTTTGATGCAGTTTTAAGAGTATTGAATGACAAGCTATCATGCCAGCGTGTTAAACGATACTGGCATAGGAATTGGATTTCCAAATAATGGTGCACAATTTAATAAGTACGAATGTCAGTGGTGCGCTAAGTACGTATTAATTAAACTGCCACAATATTAACATGGTATACAGTAACACGTCCACAAAAGAAGTAATTGAGAGGACCTCTGAATGCCTATTTGAACCATATGTCCACTCAAAAGACTAACGACAGAAAGCCAATTAAGGTGGTTTCGAAATTGGACCATGTATTAAGGTGCATTTAGGAAGAGCCCATGTAAGATGTATCCTAAAAGGACCCATATATGTTGTGGGGGATACTGGAAGGGTCCATACATTCAGGCAAGATCAAAGAGGGATCTATATATCAGGAAGGATGCTAGGAGGGCCTGATATGATTCCAATGGCCGAACATAGTGAGAAGAGTCAATTTAAGATGTAATTTTCCGCATCATAATACCCGTGTGGCCTGTATGGAGTGACTGATTTCAAATACTGTGTTAATGTTCGCTCACCTTCATGACTTTTCTTCTCTAAATAACCAGTAGCGAGCTAAGATATTTCAGCCTCTAGCACTAAAACCAACATGTACCAAGAGTAGGGTAAGCATCTAACCTTTTACTTTCATTTTCTTTTCAGCACTATTCATTAATTAACACTTTTGTACATTTGAATTTACTCTGTTTAGTGGGACATATGTATGCTCATGTCATCTCTAGAGGTCACGCTGAGTTACCGAACTTGGTTACGCTAACAGTAATTCTAATTTCCATGTTAACACAGTACTTGAAATATGTCATTGTGTTTTAACCATAATTGCTATTGCTTTTCAAGTAATGGGATTTATTCATGTGATGCATACTTGATCACAGGTCTTATCGTCTTTGTGTTTTTGCAATATTTGATAGAAAAACAAGTGACCTAAACATGATGTGCATATTAAACTGGGTTGGGAGGGGGAAGGAAGGGAGGTTTGACATTCTGTAGAATTTTGTTTATTGACAGTCTCATGACTACTCACAAGAAAAAAATTATCATTAATATATTAGTAGAACTGTATGTAAAAGAGTATTACAAGTTCTATGTCCTAGGAGAGTGTTCAGACTTGTATAATGTTATGTATAGACATATTTAACCTTGCAAGATTGTAAAGAACTGTACATTTGTGGATGTTGATCATTAAATATTGTCAGTCATCCTAATAGATACGATTCTTGTTTTTATTTCCCTTGCTTATCCTTTGTCTTATCCTTAATGAGTTGATGCAGACCTACCACATTAAAGTTAGTAAAGTCACTCTTGGTGGCCAAATGATTGAAGTCAATTGATGAAAAACCCTTGTAGATCGATATTTTTAAGAGGTGATCTCTTACAGAGTCACCTCTTCATGAAATCACAAATTCCTGTATCCCCATCACATTTGTTTGCTTATTCAATCATGATTGTTTGTTTATCTCTTTTGTTCTTGATGAAGTTCTGTCAGAGCCTAGTTTGTGCTCATTGAAGCTTTTCTATCTTTTCCTTTTAGATTACCTTGTTTATCAATGTCCAACCTTGACACAGTTTTTTTTCTTTTTCTTCTTGTGTCCTTAAAAAGTTGCTTTTTTTGGCAATTTGTGATTGACATTGGACTGATGCTCTGTCATCTAGCACAGAGAAGGAGGCATTTACAAACTTCACATCCCTTTCATAGTGTCATCAAATGATCATTATAGATAATGACCCGAAGACACCATATGCCTTCCTCTACTGTGGGTCAGTGTGGGATTTCCTGCCTGAAGAGAACACTCAATCCAAGACTCCCCACAGGTCTGTGTTATCTAAGCATACATCAACTGCCACATGCAGATAAGACAACCCCCTCCCATTGATTATGATCTCCACTCAATAAACAATTCACTATCAATAGCCACTTCCTGAAAGGCCCAGTAAAAGAGGACCTTACAGCTGACTAGCAATGTTGTAACAGCATACTAGTAGTTATGCACACTCAGACATCTACCAAACCCCTGTAAAACTGTTTCAGCTCACTCCTGGATGATGTTTCCCCTGTTTCATCTACTTTCTTGGATGAATTGGACTTTCCAATGTTTATCAATTTGATGAGAGACAAGTCATATTTTGCTGATTTAGATCTTCGCAGGTCTTTTAGGAATAGTTATGACTGAATAAGCAGAACATAGTACTTACAAATAGAACAAAGTTGATTTCCATGGGATATAATTTCCTGGGAAATGTAACACCCTACAGGCGATGTTTTACTAAGAAATTTTACCCTTCTGGAGTAAAATTTATTTGGTACTTTTAACACACTTAGATTTAAGGTAGCTTGAGGGTTTCGGCCTGCTTTAATTTCTCTAGTTAGCTTATACAAAGTATATATTGCTATACCTATTTTTGAGAAATATACCCAAACAGCAGGGTGTAAATTTTGTGCTTAAAAACTGGAAAAACATGCGTTCAGTGTTTTATGTAATAATGAACTTGGGGACCATCAAATCTCTCTCTCTCTCTTTCATTCTACATTTAATAAGACAAGGGATAATTATTCTCTTCTAGGACGAATCCATTTAGTTAAGTCAGTATATGTTCCCTCCATCCATATTTTTGAATGGTGGGATGTCACATTGCACTTATACTAATCACCCAGAGTACATGGTTAAGACTCTTCATTCCTCTAAGAGCACCTCTTTAAGAATGCGACCGCATCTTTCTTGTTTAGTATTACATGAATATGAAATAGTGAGGCATTTAATTTTGTTATAATACCAAGTAAGCTCAAATATGGTCCGACATTGACATGTTCTCCTGAAGTAAATGGTCAAGGTCAATTCACACTTTTAAAACAATAAATTCCAGCTAATCTTTCACTCACCATGAATGAGTAAATATGAAAGTGTGGCATTTAATGTCTTAAATACAAAGTGTGCTCAGATATGGTCTGAAATGCTAGATCTGTTCTTCTGAAGTAAAAGGTAGAGTTCCATGCGTTCTCTTTACAAGAATAAATTCCAGTTAATATATCACTTAGCATAATGAAAATATTTGATAGTTAGAAAATACTTCTTTATCTTTTAAGCATTCTCACCAAGCAATATTTAACTATTTTTGATTCACTCCCCTTGTCTACAAGAAGTACAGAGGAAATGGAAACCTGAGCTCTCTAGAACTCTAAATATGTGGCTTAACTTGAGAAATTCTGGCCTGCATTTGTCATTCAATCTCTATTCATTAAAGTCTGAAGTAATGTTAATTCTTACTCCAGATGATTCTTGAAAGCCTAGCAAGGAGTCAACATAAAGTTAGTGCAAGATTTTGAATTGTGTCCATTCTTTGAAGAGTTTCATTTAAGTATTCTATTATCATTACTATTATAATTATAATATAGGAAGCAGAATTATTTTTATCAAGACCAAGACAATTTTTGTATTTACAGTAGACCTTGCTTATCTGAGAACTCGTCTACCTCAGATTTTCCTGCATCCCATCATTTCTATACACTTAAATGTTGATAACTTAACTCTGATTTCTGTTACCTTGAATACTTTTGCTTGGTCCTTTTTTGTCCAAGGTAAAGGTTTTCTGTATATCATTGTTAAAATGTTTTGTCTGTAGGGAACATTGTTTAAATACTCTTTTGTATAAGGGAAAAATAATGTAGTCTGTGAAAATATATATAGTTTATTATTCCACTCCTTAGGCGTCAATATTATAATAAATACAAGTCAATATATATATATGTATATATATATATATATATATATATATATATATATATATATATATATATATATATATATATACTAATGCATTTTGCGTAGTTCTGCTGTGAATCGACATCGATGTCGCCAACACGACGCCGGATTTTTTTTAGCTCGTTGAAGTTTTTATTTTTTTGCGATGCTCATGAGTTTCATGTCATGCTCGATAATCGTAGCATGGCATGAAATTCGCGATCCATCGAGCATCGCGAGCGGTGAGCACAGCCCTAATATATATATATATATATATATATATATATATATATATATATATATATATATATATATATATATATATATATATATATATATATATATATATATATATATATATATATATATATATATAAATGTATACATATACATATATATATAAATGTATACATATACATACATATACATAAATATATACATATACATACATTATATATATATATATATATATATATATATATATATATATATATATATATATATATATATATATATATATATATATACATAAATTATATATATATATATATATATATATATATATATATATATATATATATATATATATATATATATATATATATATATATATATATATATATATATATATATAAATATATAATCATATGTTCATCAGGATGCTTTTTACAATTAAAAGAGGATATTGAACATGTGAATTTGGCCCAGTGCCATTACAGATTATAGTGATAAATACATTTTGCATCTGTTATGAATGAAAATTCCTAATCATGTCTTCCAAAATTGATACCAATATTTAGAGTACTGGAAAATATAACGTTCTTAACTAACATTAACAAAAATGTCAGTTTAGAATTCTGTAATCCTCAGGTCAGAGATTTAAAGTACCTATTTTGAGACGGTATACAGTGTTCAACTGAGCTTATCAGGTATAAAATCAGGCAGCAACATTCATGATCTATTCATGTACTTTAAGTCAACCTGTTTGCACATCAACCACTTAGCCTTCAAGCCCAAATTAAGCCCAGTTTAGAATTAGTCATTTTTGCACTTGAATTCCCATGTTTCGTGAAGCAGGATAAAACACTTGTCCTTGGAAGTATGTTTTATAATTACACATTTAAATGCACATGAAAAAATATATTTGCCTTAGAAAGGGTTAAAGCCACCAGTATCCATCCTAAATCACAAATGACCACTTTTGGTTAATACACTAAAATATTTCAGTCAAAAGGTATCCAAGACTTTCTGCAACAATATAAACAAATGCAACAAATAATGAGTTTGAAGAGCATTTGTAATCAACCTCTTCAAGGTATATTTCTCATGCAGGAAAATGCAAAATGCCAGCCCTGTTGTATGGCAATGGAAAAGTCATATCAATACCTATATCAATGAATATGTGGTATCATGAAATAGAGTTGATTTTGAGTACAATATGTATTTAAGAATACATAATCATGAAACATTTAACAGAATCATTAGGTCATGTCTCCCGATAAGTTCCTAAATCAAACTAATTGAATGGGTTGTCTTGTCAGGCCTCTGTCGCACGATGCTGCAACAATGTGACAGTTGGACAACTCTGTATGAACAGTATGGATTATCCTATCATGAGCAAATATGCTACTGAAACATCAAATCATAATACTTTTTAAAATAAAGAGCATTTTACACTACATTTTCATGATACTATATCTATTATAAGTTTATAACTGAATACAAGTAAAGTGATAAAACAAAAGTGAAACGATAAAAGAAATCATGACATAAGATAAACATATTGTCCCCTTTCCATTAAATCATCTCCTATGACCATATTCAACTGATTCTGCACCGAATGGTACACTATTCAATATAGTGGGTACTAACACTAACATGGGACTTAACCCATATATCCATGGAGTCGTGAATATGTCTGACACTCTTGAGGTTATCTTTCAGCTAAATCATCATATGGAAACCTAACCCAAAATCATGTGAGGACATAACGAACAATTTCCCTTGAACTACCTTCACCTTTGCATGCTGAGGCTATTTTCGTCCATGCGAGAAAAATGCAAAAAGTTTTGAAAACCATCTAAACCCTGTCATGTTGGTATTCATTGAAAAGCTATTGCTGAGTACTATCAGATGAGTATCCATATACCATGGTTTAAGTCATCTTTCAGCTTATTTGCACCATTTTGTATTGGCCGAATTAGGAAGCAGCAGACCAAGGGATCAAAGGCATGCTCCATCACAATAATGTTACAAAGGTAAGTCTGTATTTACCCAACAACTTCCCTTGAACTGATTTCAAAATGAGTATTATTCTCTAATGCTACTTTTAAAAGATGACATGGGGGTATGAATGGGATTACTTACACCAGTTCTATGCCTATATTTACCTAAGTGAGTGCAGTTCATTTTCTAATCATAGTTCCTAACAAGATAATATGGTTCAGTTTTGGGGAAGTACAATTTGAAAGAGTGAACTTATATTCAAAATTACAAAGTAAGTCATGTTATGTCAAATATTGAATTTTCACCGTTAAATAATAAATTATAATAAAAAAACTGATTTAAAAGTAATTAAAACACATTCAAAGCTAGCATGATATTGATCTGAAGATACATTTCTATATTGTATTTCTCTGTCTTGATTTTATATCCAAATGTACCGTTCATGGAATATCATAAACCCATTTGCATACATACAGGCATTAATGATTGTCATTTCTTTCTGGTGCATCTGCAGTACTAATTGTTTTTCATCATAATTCAAAAATAAAGATTATGTTGTTGTTTTTCTGTGATCAAATCTCATAGTAAGATCACTTGCTCCATATCCTATTCCTAGATTATATCCACATTTTCATAACTGATCCATCACCAATTGCCTTTCCCCTTTTCCCTTTTTCATGCTTATCATGGTTGTTTTCTATAAATACACAGATTAATTAGTCTTGAAGTACTATGTTGCTGCCACTGCAACCCTTGGTGATTCTTTGCTTTTTCTGGACTTTTCTGAAAAAAAAAGTAGAATAGCACGTCACATACGTTCCCTTAAAATATCAAATGAAACAAAAGATAAGGTCTCAAATCATAAGGAATTGAACAGAAATTTAGATTGAACTATTTTTACTCCTTTACTCAAATGTTTGAGTCTGTTTTGTGGGTTCTGCAAATGTTCACATATAGGTAACTAATCAGAATAACAGAATGAAATATCTAAGGTAAGTTGAAATGCACTTAACATAAACACAATCAAAGCTTGAAAGTCATAGTCAATAGTATTAGGCCTAAAATAATTGTTTGTTCCATGTAACTGTCCAAAGGAAAATAGGGCAATTAAGGTATTTTTTTTTCTTTTAGTTTGATTTTTAAAATTGTGTGATTCATGAATGTTTTATGTTGATTGGTACATGGTAGTTGGATTGGTACATGGCAGAAAAAATTAGAGTAGACATTTTTGTTTGAGTAAAAACATGTTAGGGTCAGGTTATAGAAAATAAGCAACCTTTTTAGGCCCTAAATAATGTTTTTACTGTTATACAAATACCTTCAATTTTATCTTTGGGCACGTCTGGCAGAACAACATTTTCTTCCTTTGCTGGAACTTCCGGTAGGGAATCCTGATTAAAAAGAAAAAAGAAATTACCATCTTGATGTGTGTGATACTTTTCTGAACTATATTGAGAGTCTGTCAAAGGCTTGACAGGAAAGCCGGTGCAATTACCCAAAATCTATACTTATTTTTTCAGACCTCAAGTCATAAACTTAGCCAGTAGGGCATCTGGGCATCATTTGGGCACCTAAACCATCAAACAGTGCCCTTCAGGGCACCCAAATATTTTTTGAGGAAGTTCTTATAATGTAAATTTCAAGTAGAAAAATAAAATCTTTTCATCTCAGAATAATTCACATGAAATTATATAAGGATAGTATGCCTTATTTAAATATTAATATGTAAATACATGTTTCTCTGGAAAAATAGGATGCCTAAAATATTTTACAAATTCCAATTGTGGGCACCCAGTTTCTACATCCTAGCTAAGACCCTGCCTCACATAACCTAGTCAGGCCTACAGGTCATTTAGGTGCTAGAATATATAGAACAATAGTTTCAGAATAAAGCATGAACTTGCAAAACATTTTAAGGTGGGTTATCAAGTAAGTTCTAATTAATGATTCTACTTCGAATATTTCCCTACAGATGATGACAGCAGCAAGATATAACAAAACTGTCAGGCCCTTTTTGGGCCATCACTGGTTTCTAGGAAATACAGAGGTATATAAACAGAGCAAAAATAATGCCAGCAGTCGCCAAAAACAGACTGAAAATATCTTTCATAGTTGGAAAGATATCTGAAGGAGAAATGATTATCAGAACATTACCAACAATTCTCCTTTAAATATTTGATACAGGCAACCCGGCTTATGACGGATGCCCATAAGATTGATACTCATATATGAATATGACAGATGAATTTTCTGGACCCATAATCATAAACCCATAGAAAATCACCTGTGTAAAATGGATATTGCATATGACAGACAGATTTTACTGGTCCCACTTCATGCCACATATGCAAGGTTACTTGTATAATCATTCTTACATCCCAAGTTATTTTCAAAAATATCAGTGATCCATGTGACAATTTCCAAAGGGATTCTTAAGCATTTATGGGTTAAAGGATATATATCATACCTTCATTATAGCATCCAGCTCTGCCAGGACATCGTCCTCATCCTGGCTGCTCAAGCCTCCTGCCAGGATGGCATCGATCTCCTGCTGGTATTCTACACTCTCCGCGGTCTCATCCATGATCCTCTCTACATCCTCAATAGACATCATCTACAACATACACATATCCTATATACACGTATCCTTGATCGACATCATCTACAACATACACATAGCATATATACACACACCCTCGATAGACATCATCTACAATACACATAGCATATATACACACATCCTTGATAGACATCATCTACAACATACACAATTATATATACACACCTCCTTGATAGACATCATCTACAATAAACATATACTATATATACACACTTTCTTGATGGACGTCATCTGCAATATACGTAACACATATTATGTATACACACATCCTAGATAAACATCATCCACAATATCTTGATATCCTCAATCAACAAATCTACAATATGTACACAAGTACATATAGACATTATCTATAGACATCATATACAATATACCAATACTATATATGTACACACATCCTCTACAGATATCATCTACAATAAACACATACCTATATACAATCTTATACAGGCATCATCTACCGGTAGGTAATAGAGTCATTTTCTGTGGACAATATTTTTTAATAAACACACATACTCAATAAACATCATCTAAAAAATAAAGACATCCTTTGCAGCCAGTATGTACAATACACTAGGGATGTCATTGTTTAGATTTTTTTCTCGATTTGATATATTGATACATTGTTTTCGATTTCAATTATTCGGATACGATGCATTGATATATCCATGGAAATGCTATCTATGCCATGATGGAAAATCATGAAGCATTGATGCTGATTTTTCACC
Organism: Maea johnstoni; assembly: GCA_963942565.1. NCBI lineage: Eukaryota > Metazoa > Annelida > Polychaeta > Spionida > Magelonidae > Maea > Maea johnstoni. The sequence goes on along the minus strand of OZ012685.1, from coordinate 59,246,008 downwards.
AAATAATTTTATGAGGGTCCTGCCTCATTTTTTCCTTCCTCTTGGAATGCAACAAGAAAAGGGAGGCATGACCCTGTAGAGAAATGCTTTTAAAAATAGAAAGTATGTGAGCAACACCAGTAATACTATTTTTCGATATATTGATATGTGTATTGACAAGTGAAAGCAGGCTGTATTGCCTAAGGAGAGTTATTGATCTATCGATATGGACCATATGGAGGACACCCCTACAATACACACATATAATATATACAATCCTTAAAAAAATCCTATGCAAAATAAACATACTACATATACAGACACCCCCTACAAAATACAGACATACTTTGTAGACATCAACTACAATACACATACTATATATACAAGCATCCTCTGTGGGCATTACCTATATTCACAATATTAAAGCATCCTCTCTAGATACTGACTACTCACCCTATGCATCTGTTTGAGCGATTCATTACCCACTTTGAGGCCTTGCACTACCTGTGCCTCAACCTGAGCAAACTCCAAATCATGCACCTGAAAACAAAGCAAAACACACTTTAAAACCTTACGCTGAGGGGAATTCATAGCTTAGAAGTCACCATAGGAGGTGAAAACATATCAGCTAGTAATACATGATGGACTCAGGAATGGGTATACAAATTAAAATAGAACCAATTACAAATTACATTTAAACCTTTAAATCTAGCAGCCAACGTTGAAGTTTTCATGGGAATTATCATTGTAGTCCTATTTGATTACTGACTCTATTGTTCGAAATAGTTGTGTCTAGGAATTTCACTTTAAGCGAGTTGAAAGTTAAAAGTACAGCCTGCAGACAAAATACCTTTAAATACATTTCCGGTATAAAAATTACACTCCATTCCTTGGATATCTAAGTATTGTATTGTATTGTATGTTTCATTTTTAACAAGAAAAATTGTAACTACTTTATGTTGAGGTTGATGAAAACATCTTAAAATTTGTGTTTCTTTTAAATGAACCACATGTGACTTCCATCCAATCCCATCAATAGTTCCTATACATGTAGGTCAGATTTATTAGCTGTTCACCTATGATTTGACTATGCTCTACAATCTTTCTTTCCAATCTGTGAATCGTTTTTTACTGATTGATTTCAATACTGCAGCTAGCAGTTTCTCATACTTGATTCATACTCACCAATCGTTCCATATTATCTAGCTGTGTATCTGTTTTAGCTAGGAGACCTTCCTGGAACTTCTTTTTCCTCAATAACAACTTTGCTTTTCTGCAAGATATGAAATAATTGATAAAATAATTACAGCCTAATAAGGTTAATAGCAACAAGTGTTTTGTTTGTTTAAATAACCTTGATTATGAAGAAAAGAATGGATATGTAGTGAGAGACCAATTACTATTTCCACTATAGTTAGTTGGTGGACATGCCAGGGGTCTCTGATCTGGCATCAGCATGAGGACACGAGGGAACATTTAGGACCAATCAGGGCTCTCGTATCATTTACATGACAGAAACCTGTGTGACTTTTTGGCCCTTCATTGAGGCTAGCCTGTTCAGGTTGACCGGCTGGTTTCATATCCACTTGTTTTTAATTATCTAAGTTAAAGGATAACTAAACCCTCAGCTAAGGCCAGGCACCAACATATAATTCAGTTTCAGACTTAACATACCATTAGTAACCAGGCAAGTTGCCCATTCAGGCAAGTGCAAACTAAAATGTACTTGCCCATCTAGCAAGATGGCATTTATGGTTACTTTGGAGCCATTAAATGATTTTATAAATTTAGGAAATAATGAAAACACCATATCTTAATGATATCTAAACAAGATGGCAAATGTCTGTTATCTTAAATTTAAAGATTGATAGATAGATAGAAAGGGAAAGTAACAATTCAATGTAGCCTATATAGTCATACCTCATGAGGTTAATTAATAATGTATAATATATAGAAGTAACTTACTCCTTTTTGCCATTTCTGAGAAGTTGTCTTGCGAGTTCTCTTTCTTTTTCCAGCTGCACCCCAATTTTCTTCTGATACTGCTTCATTTTATCTCTTTGTTGTTTCAATTGCTGAAATATATATATGAAAAAATTCACAAATATTACCTTAGATGACCAAACATTTTCTTAATCCAAGATATTACCAAATAGTAAATTCCACAATGCCAAACAGGAACTATTGACAATTGACGATTATAATCTGTTAACTAGGGGTTTTGATTTTGTAATGAATGCCTAAACAGCTTGGAAAATATTGTTTTATGTTTTTAAAATAAATAAAAACATGAATAGGCCTATATGAGGGAATATAAAGGAGACAGCTTGGGTACCACTTGATATATAGGTGTAAATTGAATACAAGATGATCAGTAGCTGAACAAAGTCTGAGTAACTTATCATAATCCATGGTCACATTCTAGTTCTAGATAATTACATTTATGAATATAATATATATGGAACTCAGGTTCTTGGACTGAGCCACTGAGCCTGAATCCAAGATTCTAAATTTCTGGTTCCTGTTTGAGTGTTTGATTTCATTTTGGAATACATCTACCAGCAGCAATTGCTCCAGCTTGACAGTATCTTACAAGAATAGCTTTATCTTGCTCTGTAACCCTGCTCTCCTTCGCTTTGCTCTTTCCAAACAGACCACCCATCCTGAGGTTGATTTACAGACACCCTACAGAAAGAATCCTTCTCATTCTAAGCAGGCTACCATTTTGTACTCAGCACAAAATAAATATATTTCATTAGAGATACTATAATGATCAATCTAAAACTAATTTCAAAATAAAAAGAAGTTGCACCATAAAACATTTGATTTTATCATGACTTTTTTGGAATTAGAAAGGTATATATTTTAGATTTTTGTTCAATATTAGACTAGCGCCAGTCTATAATCACTTCACGGATTAGATAGTGTGCGCGCGCAGTAGCTCAGAGAACTGGCACTAGTCTATTCAATATTTACACTCACGCAAACGTAATAATGTCACTAAATGTGCGAACCGGTTAATGAATTTCGTGCACCAACGACATTGTTGAAGGATATTGGGGCAGATGTGGATGGGAAGAGATAGAGACAGATAGAGATGGGAATGATATAGGGATTTGGAAGGATATGGGGACAGATGAAATAGACAGAGTCTAAGATAGGGATATACAGGGTCGGGAAGGAGATATGGATAGAGATAAGAAGGTGTTAGATAGGGGACACAGAAATGGATAGATGGGGATGGCAGTGATAGGGAGGAGATTGGGAGGCATCGGTGTGGGAAGGAGTTACGAATGGGTAATGAAAGGGGCACAAACGGTTTAGAAGAAGGTAGGGATAGGGAGGAGATTGGGGGAGAAGGGATTGGAAGGAGAAAGGAGCAGATAGGGAAAGTAAGCCGGGGGATAGAGTGGGATAATAGGTACAGATGGAGTTGGGAAGTAGATATGGGCTGGGGCCAGTTGTGGACCCGGGGGGGGGGGGGCACTTGCGTATTTAGGGGGGCGCATACGCTTGTTATCAAAATTTAAAAATACCCCTAAAGCACTGATTTCTGGCCAAAAAAGCACCCTTATTTTAATAAAAACGCTGACTTTTTCCACTAAATAAATACCCCTTCTGTTATCAAAACATTGACATTGGATGAACGGGAACACGTATTTTAACTTGAGATTTTATAATTCTCTGCGTGTTTAGCGGCAGCAAGTGGCGGCAATAAACTAGGAAGCCCAGTCACTTCGGGAGTCACTCGGCGTCAGAGCCGCGTATATTTCGTGTATTGTAAGGGGATTTTGACCTCCATACTTCGTACCTGGGTACAATAAAGTACCCTTCTTTTACAAAATCGCGGACATGCGGAGGTCTTAAAATAAGACCCCTTCTTCCGCGAAATCCGTAACGCCCCCCTCTGTACCTGAGTGCCACCCCCCCCCCCCCCCCCCCGGGGTTTGGGATTAAAGGAGGTAGGGGAAAATACCGGGTAAACAGGCAAGTGATGAGATGACGACAGATGGGAAGGAAGTAAAGAGAAATACCGTTTGGAAGGAGTTCCATGGAGAAGATAGCGATTAAAAAGAGTTTGAAAAGGGTAACGAAAAGCGGCAGCCAAGGTTTAGACGGTGGTGGTGAAAGAGTTAAAGGGGATATGGGGAGATGTATGAAAGGCCAAAGTGGACAAAAAGAGCATTTATTAATATTAATAAATGATTTATAAATATAAATAAATGATTTATTAATATCAATAAATGATTTATTAATATTGATAAATGGCATGATTTATTAATATTAATAAATGATTTATCAATATCAATAAATCATTTCTTAATATTAATAAATAATTTTTTGATATTAATAAATGATTTATTGATATTAATAAATGGCATGATTTATCAACATTAAGAAACGATTTATTAATATTAAGGAATGATTTCTTGATAGTTAGAAATGATTTATAATATTAATAAATGGAAATGATTTCTTAATATTTATAAATGATTTTTTGATGTTAATGAATAGTTTTGAATATATTAAGAAATCATTTATCAATATTAAGAAATCACTTATTAATATTAAGAAATCATTTTTTAATATTAATAAATGCTCTTTCTGTCCACTTTGGCCTTCCATAGATATGAATATGATCGATTGGGAGCTGATAGAGACAGATACTAATGGGAAGGAGATAGGAACAAGCTCATGAGATGAGAAAGATATAGGGACAAATTGAAATGGAAAGTGATAGAGGCATGGGAACAGATGGGGTGGAAGGGGGTGGGGACAGACCGGTATGAGCAGATCGATGATGAACATGAATATGTCTGCACATGTAACAAAAGTTATCAAGTCTGCAAATTACCACCTTAGAAACATTGGAAAAATAAGAAAAAATTTCAATACTGATACAACCAAAAGTACCATTGTATCACTGGTGACATCACGCCTTGACCAATGTAATGGACTTCTCTGTGAAATCACTGATGAGCTACTATGCAGGCTCGGCTCCAGAAAGTCCAAAACAATGCTGCTAGAGAGGTTATAGTGGTTAAAAAAAGGTACGATCACATTACACCAGTTATAAAAGATCTTCACGGGCCATCAGGAAGAGGATTGAGTTCAATATTCTGCTCTTGACTTTCAAATGCATGAAAGGATGTGCTCCTCTATACCCGAGGGAACTGTTATTCAAACAAGCCAATACAAGGACTCTATAACGATCAAACACAAAGAACTTATTACGGATACCACATATACTAATCTGAAAAGGTTTGGTGACAGAGCATTAGGTGCCTATGCACCACGCCTTTGGAATGAGCTCCCTGATAACATCAAGGCTGCTGATAGTGTGCAAAACTTCAAGAAACAGCTGAAAACATTGCTATTTCAAAGGGAGTTTATCCGACTATATGGACCATAAACATCTGTCCACTGGCTATTCTAGCGCTTTTGAACATTATAGGAGGGAAGGGCGCTATATCAAATATCAATTATTATTATTATTATTATTATTATTTTTATTATTATTATTATTATTATTATTATTATTATTATTATTGTTATTATTATTATTTTTATTGTTATTGTTATTATTATTATCATTATACTAAGAACCCATTAGCGCGTGTTAGCCCCATCTGACTTCCCGGTACTTAGATTCTCGGAGTCTACTCATATTGCATTTGCTGCTGAACTGTTCTAACATTGGCTGCACGCGATTTACCAACCTCGACAAGTTGTGTCCCCACTCAGTGTCAGAACTGGAAATCACAGCCCATTCACTCATTCGCATGTTTATTGTTTTCTGCTGATAAATACCAGAGGCACTACAGTTAGGGTCAATTCATGCGATGTTACTGATGTAGCTTGATGAAGACATAGTGACCTTCACGAAGTTTTTCTTTGATGATTCCTCCACTACCAGACGACAAATGGGCACTGTAGTTTGATAGTGTAAAACGACAAGGGATAATTTATGGGAAACAATGTTGTTACAAGGGATGATTTTTGTACTCATCTGGTGTCTGATGTCGTCGGACTCAGTTATGGCCTCAGTTGGATCGGTTGCTGAGCAGACGCATTATTTTCATAGGGATCACATCGACGTGTTTCTGAACAGAACTGAACGGAATAGAGGATTTCACAGGTACCACCTCCCAGCCTTCTAGATAGAACTAAATTCCACAAACTTTAGCACTCTCACTTGTGACTGTGAATTGCAATATGCTATGAGAAGCCAATTTAACTAATTGAATACGCCCACCTACCTTAATAGGCCAATCTTTCACATCCTACATTTCAAACAAAAATCAATTATACCTAGGCTAGATATATGAATTTTACGTCTCTTTAAAAATGAATGAAATGATATAAGCTCATATTTGTATAGACCAAAATCAGGATAATGTGTATGCGCAAAAATATTTTCTACTTAACTTCATAATTTTCAGTGTATGATTTTTTTAGAATGTTTCTTGTTTAAAACCTAGAATAGGTTAACTTTGAATTATATTGTATAATTACCTATTTTAGAAAGAACAGGAGGAACTTAAAAGTTATTTTGAATTATGAAACATTTATTTGTTTGATTGCAGAGATTTGCTGACTGAAGTGACTATCAAAAAGGGGCGTGTCCACACAGACCTGCCCTGCACCTTGGTCTTGCAGGATCAGTTACCCAGTGGCTTGTACATAGACACATACCAGCTTGCTAACAGGGTGAAGGATGGAGGGCCCGAGGTGAGATGTATTCCACATCTAATACCTTTCCTAAACACTGTGACATGGTTTTTGCCAGGTTTTTGATGATGGGTTCCCAAAGTGGGACATCATGAAAATTTAGGGCTTCCAATATATATCAGGGAGACCACCATGATTATATATTCTCATTACAAACGTTAATAATGATGTGTAATGCTTTTAAGTAATGCCCTATTATTAACATTAAAGTGAGAATTTTTAATTTTGATTAGCTTGAAGTTGACTTATTTAGAAATTCCTGATCAAAATATTTGGGTGTGCTAAGGGTATGGCCGTATGGGTGTCTAAAGGATGCCCAGACACCCTGCTAGCTAACGCCCTGCTGTGTGATCTGATTGAATGTAGCAATAGAGACATTTCTTTATGGATGGGGTATGGTGTGCAAGGAATTCAGTAACTTTGCAGTAGGTACACTTTCTATGAAATTTGTTGGTCAAAAAACTATATATTTATTAACACTTGAGACATATGTACAAATATGGCACAAATATGTGAACTCGTGCAATATCAATGTTTATTGCACTCTGAAAAATGAAGAGTATGCATATGATAATACATATATATATTATTCTTTTAATTGAAGGTTCTGACGGAGGAAATAATTGACACAGAATCGCCTCAGTTCCTGTCTGGGCAGCACAGGATATTTGCCTATAAAGAGCTCTCTCAGACCGATGACGATACACTCTTCGTGTCCGTACCAATGACAGTGCACATACGCTACCATCGCCCAGAACCAGAAAGCCGACAGTCTGAAGTCAGGCTCGAACATCCCCAAGTTTTCCTCAACTGTACATCTATAGAGCTCTCAGACAAAGTGAAGAAGATGCCTTGTAGTGCCAAGAACAATAAGATCTGTGAGTGGCTGCAGTTGGAGTACATATCTAAGGAGGAGGAGCTGGTTTTCATGGTGCCCGTTGGTGAGGAGGACTATGTGATCGTCGTGGTAGCAGTGACAGTTATGGCCGCAGCCTTTGCCTGCGGTTTCATCACATACTGCATCGTGCACTTACAGGAGTCCCCGATAAAAAAGTTCATACGAAAAAAGCAGAGAGAAAATTTCATGCAAAATGAACACCAGTGATATATAGCAATGGGGAACGTGAACAAAAGATCCATGGGATGCTGTGTTATTTAACCCATCCATGCCTGAATACCTCTTTTGCAAGAGTCCTCTGGAGTTTTCATATTTATGAAAATTACTGCAGAATGTTAAGCATTAATTGTACATAATATCTGAAGGCAATCACCACACCATAAGCATACAGGGTGTAACACGTTCAAAATCATTACTTGCAGAGCGGGGCAAGCTGCCCCTAAAGATTACTTGCCCCGCCAACACTTCCACTTGCCCTGCCACTTTTCTTAAACAAAGGTGAGTTGCATTGCAAAGACTCTGTCCTAAACATTACTTGCCAAGTGGGGCAAGTTAGGGTCTTGTTCTGCTTGCCCAATTGCCATTTTTTTTGCCAAATTCACTTGCAACGGGGCTAGTGGTTATGTCGCATAAGAAGATCCTCCTGGTCTAGCTGAAATAAAATTTTCTGTGTGGTTCTGATGGATAGAATTTGACAGTCTTTGATTTTGGTGTATTACCTTTGATCAACTGACATTCTATTCACAAGAATGTTTTAAAGCAGAAAAGAAGACATCTCGTTACCATATTTTTTTTAGTGTCTTTGAAGAAATATATACATTCCAATTTAAATACAAGTAAAATAGCCTACCTCAGATTTTCCTAAATTGCATTTTTGACCATTTCTTGCAAAAACTGACCCTATTTAAACATGTTGTATTCACAAGTTAGACTTAGCCTAACGCTGGCAGATTTTGCTTGCCCTCTTTATGTTCAAGTTATGCAAGTTTGTCTTTATCCCTTAGACCCAGACTATCTAAGTTAAGTCTTCTGAATTAGGAGGTTTATCAGATAGTAGATGAAGTTTATCCTGTTTAAAGAACATTACAGCTGCACAGCCATTTTGTGTACAGACGGCCAACATTTGTAGATTACTGTTGTTAGATATTTAAAATAATTTGTTATCTTGTAGATATGTGTATACATAGTGACACGATATGTCATGCATATATTATATATTGTGAATTGTATTTATCTGTTAGAATAGTAACATCATATCTGTACATATAATTCATATGATGTTATTTATGCTGCCTTAAATTATTATTAGATCTCCCTCCTGAGAAGAGTAGGATAGACAATATAACAGGAACCATTTAACTAACTTACTATCATTAAAGGTTCCAGGTGCCCTATGTAAAAATATCAATACATTTTAGTGACCTTGATTTCATGTTCAATTTCATGTGACTGCTCTTAGTTCTTACAAGTATCAATATCCAGAACTCCAGGTGAATGCTTGTCTATAAGATATTTGAAGGAGCAAGCAGCAAAAATTCAGTAAAGTTTTTATGATAAAAGCATGAACAAATTGTTATTAACGTTTTATTGTTGCTGTCTCAGGACATTTCCATGTACTAGTTACAATGTATGCCTAGATGTGAGTTTGTGACTGTAGATATTATTGGTTAAGTAATGCAAGGGGGATAGATGTTGAGGCGCGTGCTTAGGTTCTAAAAGATGCACCAGACCTGATATTGATAAGTCACTTTTGGACATAAACTGATCTTACTGGTATCAAGCACTTACGTAGTTAATACAAGCATTATCAACTAGCTATTATCAACTATAAATTCTGAATCCTTAAAAGTGTATTTGAGCTGTATCTCAAGTGTATCTCAAGCTGTTTCTCAGCCCATCCCTTAGGACTATTGAAAATGGTCAGTTTTTGAGTCTTTTTCAGTAAGTATTGCTTAAAAGCATTTCTTTGATTGCAACAAGAAATTGAAATTTGTGTTTTACCATAAAATGTTCATTTCTATTGTGTATGTTTCCTTTTATATACCTAATGCAATAAAATCAAGTTGGTGTATTTTGTTTGGTTTTGAACTTAAAAGTCTCCAAGTTCTATTACAATCCAAAGAGAGAATTACTGTCCTCATTTACATTAAAACAATACTATCATTTGTATTTGGCATTTAGACTAAATGCCACTTGTGAATTGTCTATTATGTAATTACCTTCTTGTACATAATTTCTATGTATGTTCTCAGTTGTTTTCACAGAAATAAATGATGTTTTAAGAACCTCTTGTTATTTTCATTTCTATGGAATTATCTATGTTTTCCTATCATCCTTTTGGTTGTTTTTATCTGTAATTGATTTTGCCAGTTCCATCGTAGAATATGTTACTAGTGCCATTTATGTCAAAAGTAAATGATTTCTGGTGATAAGCATACAATATTGATTGTTGTATTCTACTTTATTGGCCGTATCCAGAAGACATTAAACTTTGAACATGGTATTTAGGAATTACTCACTAAGTACTTCCCACCTTCAGTGCTATGGTTGGTGCATAGGCATTTTTAATGGAAAGAATAAGAATTATCAATTTATTTAGGAAACCAAACTATGTAAATGAAGATTGGTTATTGATAGAGACTGGTAAGAAGACTGCCATCTTGGCCACATTCAATTTTGCCAATCGCTCATAATTTCAAAGTTTGTATACAAACAAAAAGACATTGGTATCTATCTTGCTTGCAAAGCGCATTGGTTTGGCATACTGCTGCTGAATATTGTAAGAGAAATGTCTATTTTTCCCTTCGCCCATTAAAATATCAATTACCATTCTGTTAATATATAAGATTTTCATTTATTGATTGTAGTTATATTATTCATATTATTTATTTATATTGCAATAAATAGGTGATGCGATGTTTATACACACACACACATATATATATATATATATATATATATATATATATATATATATATATATTTACGTATATATATGAACATATATATATATTTATATATATATATATATATATATATATATATATATATATATATATATATACATATATATATATATATATATACATATATATATATACCTATTTTTTAACAAAATGTGTCAAAACATTCAGCCAGTTTGACTTGTGTCGATTAAATCACATGCATTCCTTATCTGTATACTATAAGCCAACATCAGTACCACCAAGTTTTAGGCTTTTATTCAGAGAAATGAAATATTTAGATATTTTGCAAAATCCTATGTTTTACATCACATTTTTAAGTTTCTGCCCCAAAAATCACCTTTTTATTCAGAAAAATAGGATATTTAAATATTTTGTGAAATCCAATGTTATTTATCATTTTTTTCAGGTTTTTGCCCCAAAAATCATCTTAAGCTGAGCAGGGCAATATGAATTCAGTGGGACTTACTCTATACTACTTCTACTCAAAATGTTTACCAAAAGTCATATCTGAGCACTTTTCTGGGAATGGCCTCCTGACTATTCACCTCCCCAACTCCGCCATCCCACAATCTTTTCCCTCATCACCCATGCTTTTGCCCAAATAGCATCCAACAAACACGCTTTTAATTGGGTTACATACCCCCATAACAAAGGACATTACATTATCAAAAAGACTAGACATAGAAGTGTTTTTATAACATCAAAAGCTATACTCCGGTATATGTTGATAAAACCTGATTCCTATACCATGCATACTTTCCTATGTGTAACGATCAAAGACAAACAACGGATCATCTTAAAATCTAGTGTGGGAGTGACCACACAAGTTTAATCACATTACAAAAGGTACAGAAATAACTTGAGTAACTGGTTTGATAAAGTTGACTGTGATAATAGATGGCAGCACATGTGTCAGTAATCAATAGAGTTCAATCACAAATGTTACACAATATATTTGTACTTTTCTGGATCATTATATATAAATATGTTTAAGAAATTTACTAGTAAAAATATAAACATAAATGTATAAGTTATACATATTTGGTAAAAACAACAACAACAATTTACCATATATACATAGTTACACTAAACAAAACTGCAATATTGGTTTGTGTATTGCAGTTATCTACTACCACCTGCCATTAATTAATACATCTTTTAAGGAGTAGCAATTTACATCAAGCATCATGTATGCATACTCACATGTACTCATATGTATACTCACGAAAATATTTGAAAATGTTGAATCAAGACATTTTTGTGAACAAGTTAACATTTCAAATACAGTAACATCTCCACTTTAGTCACTAATGTCATTTTGAAGATTGTATGGTTATCTCGCTGTGGAGACACACTTCTTGAATTACCTGTGGATGCATTAACCAATCTATTGCACATAAGTTTCATCCACACCACTGTCGAAGAAGGGAAATTGTCTGGTATCCAGATAGATGAGTCGCCACTTATTCAGCAATGTATTAAAGGTTATTACCCTGCATTGAATAATGCTACTAGTAGGTATCCTTGTCAAAGAGATAAGAATTACAGAGAAACCTCAACAGATGTGAACACATTTAGACCAATGTAAAAGCGTTCACATTAAGGGGTGTTCACATATTAGAGGTCTTTTCATCATGTAAAAGATACAAATGGGACCGGGAAATAGTGTTCATATTAGGAGGTAGGTAGGTAATGATCGGCAACCGCTTTGGCTCGCGGGCTCACCCCACTACAGGGGAGCTACCGAGTGGTTCCCTTTCCCAGGTCTCTAACTAACTGTTGTGTCCCCTGACCTAGGGGTGGCGCCCTACTCCCCTACCCCCCGTTTAGTGGTTAGGGAAGCCCTTCTCACATACATCAACTTTTTTGCCCGTCACTTATTCCATCACAATGACTGTGACTCTATTTGAACAGGTGTTTGTTAGTTGTAGGGTCCCTCCTAGTCTTACATATCTTGTTATTAGGGTATAAACAAGGAAACATTTCAAAGTGAAAAAGAACAGCAACTTCAAAAGGTAAAATCAAACAAAAGAACATACAGTCATACACACACACATATATATATACTCAATAATCTGAGTGATGCAATCGTCCCCTTCATCACAAAAGTTGAAATAACCTTTTCATGTAATCATCTCCAAATTAAGCAAACCACTTCTCTCACTAGGAGGTGTTCACATATCAGAGGTCTTTTCATCATGTAAAAGATACAAATGGGACCAAGAGATGTTGTTCATATTAGGAGGTGTTCACATATCTGATGTATTTTTATAACGTAAATGATACAACTGGGACTGGGAAATATTAATAGTGTTCATATTAGGAGGTGTTCACATCTCCGGGATGTTCACAATAAGAGGTGTCACTGTATGTGCTATGTGTGAGTGGTCATTGCGTATCTGGCCGTAGTTCCATGGTCAGTCGTATTGGCTTATCTGGTGTAGTGAACAGGCGGTTTACCATGCCAATATCCTCATAGTGGTACTCCAAGATGAACGAGCTGATTATCTGAAAAAGAGGAAAACATTTTAAAGTAATTACTGCATCAGCATCAAGACATTATTTGGATTAGCCTATAAAAATGGAGTTAAAATCAGATGCATATGACACTAAGTTCATCAATTAAATGGCAATAATGTAATCAACATTATTGGTAATCTTAACTTTGGCTGTCTAAAAGCACCATATTTAGGGTGTATTTTGGCAAAATGAATACTTCTATATCAACTTTAAGCCCATCGAGGAGTCAATATTTTTTTATGTGTATGTATTTGTTTTTCTTCGTAACCTTTGTTAGATATCTACGTGAGATACACAAAATAATATGCAGATACATGTAGTTAGCATAATGTTTAGTATAGTCAGGGAGTGTAGATGAGTTTCATGTCTCTGGTAAAGTAAAACATGGACATCACTGACATTTGCCTAGGATCTAGGGATATAGTTACTCCCTCTATTACTTTTAATTAATACACATATTTCATTGTATTTAGCGTCGACGGGTGATTTTCATTGTTCACCACAGGTACATTTAATTCAAATAAAGATCTGATCTTTTCCGGAAGCATTTGTAGGTAATCTTGATCATGAACTCACTTTAATTAAAGCTAGGTATATCTCCTGTTCTGCAAACCGACGTCCAATGCACATGCGCGGTCCATACCCAAAAGGGAGCATGACAAATCTCGATGGCGGCCGCGTGGTGGCGCTGCCATCCCTCATCCAACGTTCAGGGAGGAATTCAGTTGCCCGCTCAAAGTATTCCTCCTCCAAGCATATTGTCTGATTATTGGTATATATCAATGTCTAAAATAAAAAGCACATGTCATTTTTTTGTGAATTAATTTCCTAAAGAAATATTCATCCATGATTGAAGGTGCTTTAGACAAAGATCGCAATTGATTTGATTAAGGGTAATTATCAGTTATGGATATGTGTAATTAGCCAACCTTATGAGAACATACTAATGTCGATATGCTAATCACAAACGATATATATTTCTAGATAAGATAAGATAAGAACATTTTTTATCAAAGTCTCAATCATTATAGAATTGTACAGACATGACACAGAAAGAGCAATGGACGGTCAATTTTGACCTACGAGGGACTATACAACTGATAAATATAGAATACACATGGTTAAAAATATATATTACTATCACATAAAATCTGTTCTTGATACATTAATTCTGATATTAACCATTTTACACCAGGTTTTGACACTAAAAATATGATCTATATATTTGTACAGCATGAATTCGGAAATAATCATAATTGCTATAACATAGAGCACTGTCGTGTTAGAAACATTGGGAAAGTAAAAGAAGTAATTATAGTTTTGTTGTATCCCTCAATTATGTGCGTGTGTGAGGTCACGGCAGAGACCTACGCGTACTGTACTCACCCCTTTAGGCACGTCGTATCCGGACAGAGTGACATCCACTGGAAGTATCCTGGCAGTACCTCCCTCTGTTGGGAATGATAACCTGAAAACGAAGGGCGTGCATGAACTGAATTAGTGTAGGCCAACTACAGGTAAGCTACCTCAGATTTTTACGTATCCCGAAAAAAGCACTGGTCCCAAATCATTCATATCTACTTCAATGTTAGTTTACGTCACCTATCCCGGACACCTCGTTTAACTTGGTCTTTTTTAGTTTGATTTACCGTGTTTAATTCGGAAAAGTGTGTAATATGTTTAACTTGCACATAAGTTTGGTTGATCGAATATGAGCATGCATTATCACTATTTTCCCACTTTCCTACCCGCCTTAGCAATCATTGATACAAAAGTGCGATATCATCGATGTACCGCCAGTCTGTGCTGGCTACTATTATTCAAAACAAAAACAGACGGAGCAAGTACTTCTTTCAATATTTACGTGGAAATGACAAACATTTCCTCAGCATCTAAACTATTCTTTGCCTAAAGCGGACTAATTCTCGAGTTACACCAGGGGTACCGTTGAATCTCGCTATGTTTACCATCAAACGACTTCCGCGCTCCGAGTTAAATTGTTAAACTTCTTCGCTTAAAATCATTTGAATAGACATTCTCTAAAAGCATGTACTCAATATTTATTTCTTAACCAGTTTATGTAAAAATATCTATCAAATTACAAATATGCGAATATGGAATTGAAAGTTGTGGGATAGAGTGGACGTCACTTGGTGCTTTGAATCCAAACAGAATAGTTCGTGTGTTTCCGCAATGTTTCATTCACGGCACATTGGTTCATACATTCTCCTACATATATACAACTAGACGATTATATTAAGGAATGATTTAATCAAGAAATAAGAATAGGAAATCGTAGGAAATTTTGATAAAAGCCCCCGAGGCATCGAATCGTTCCAGCAGCCGCTGACACAAAATTTGCAGAGAGATTTCATAATTAAGTTCATAGGAAAATGATGTTATTTCATACACAGACAATGAACTATTTTCGAATTCGGAAATGATTGAATGAAAGCACAGTCAACTTTACTAAATAAAATCATCATCTTATAGTTATTTATATCATATATTATATTATATTTCAGACTGAATTTACAATAGGAATTTTGAACAGTTTGTCTATGCAGCACGCGAAGCGATAAGATCTTTGAATATTCTAAATGGAATTAGCAATACCGTTAAGTTCATATCACACCATTTTAGTGATGCAACGATAATCAAACATCTAATCATGTAATGTTTGTTCGTTTCCCTATAGTGGACTAGTCGTGTTGTATCCCTACTGGGAGGGATGAAAAAGGGCTGGAATCCTGGCACAACCCCAACATTTCCAAACCCTTAAATTGACACGCACTTGGCACCGATTCCCAACCCATGGGCACATTTTGTGAGCAACTACTATTTGCTTCAGCCATACTTAAAGTTGATTTTACAATATTCCTTTAGAACTTATACTTCCAAATCTCAGTTGGCACTAGCAGATATTTTCCCACCCTTAAAACTCTAGAACTCTAGAACATTTATCAAATAGTGTTTATGTACACATCTAATTAAAACAACTGTATCAAATACGAAACGATCATTTAACGAGTATTTCCAACAGTATTCACTTCCGTCAGATAGTATTTTTGCTATGATTTAGTGTCCAGGCTTAAATCCAAAGTGCACAAGCCCCGCTGTGCAAATTTGGGGTAAATTATTTTGCGTGTTGACCAGCACTAACCCCGTATTTTACTGTTTCTTGCGCCCTTTATCAGGAACAAAATATTTTAATCAGACTCTAAATTTTGATTTTCATCATGATATACTAGTATCCATGTGTGTCAGGGCACCTGTATTTTCCAGATGCACAATTGGGCTTAGTACAATTGTTGTGTACAACATTTTTCTCCCCTTGCCCTATTGATAAGTCAGACCATAGTTTGCACCAGAGCACATTGACCTTGGGTAGTATTTCAGGATATGGCACACTTTTAACACCTTATCACTGAATTTAACCACAAACATTTCCTTTAACCTTTATGCTGCTGGTGGCTAATTTGGCCAATACAGAATGATGCAAAAAGCCAAAAAAATATTGAAACCCTGGCATAAGGGTAGTCATATGAGAGTACTCAGTGAGAGCCAACCAATGAATACCAACATGACTTGGTTTAAATTATGGTTTTCAAAAAAATATTTGTGTCCTTGTGCTTTGGACGAAATTAGCCTCAGCATTATAGACATACCGGTGAATGGACCCACGCATCAACCCTCCAGGATTCTGATTTCTCCACCCCCTTTTGTCCGTCGAGATGAGAGGCCCGCTATGCAGGACATTTACGGTAATGCCTATAGCTGGCCCCTGTCAGTTGGCTCGTTAGGGCTGTTAACAGTTGGCCTACTAGGTCTGCTTTTACAACCAACAGGACTATTGTCTTGAGCTCTTTAATTTATTTTAACCCCTAACCCCTAAATAACTCCTACTACTCAGATTGTATTCCTTGGTGTAAAAGCTTATGCTCACCATCCATTGTGTTATTTACGCTCAAATGTAGCTGGTTTTTTGTTTTGTTATGTTTTTTTGTTCAGTGTATATGTTCAATATTTATGTGTATATGTATTTCATTTCAACAGAGATGGTCAATAGATACTATACTATTAGGAAGGTTAACAGGGGGTCACACTAATGACGTATAAACGCATAAATGCCACGAATTTGCTTACCTGAATGACTCTTTCACACATGCTTTCAAATAAGGCAGGTTTGATATTGCTTCTGGCGTGACAGGTTCTCCGGGATCCAAAACTTTCCTGATTTCTTGGTAGAGTTTTTCCTGTTTCTCTTTATGGCGTGCTAAATGGTAAATGGCAAAACTTAGAGCATTTGCTGTCTGAAACAAAAACGGCATGTTAAAGTTATAATGATTGCATAATTTCATTGCATGGGCAAATGTATAAATATTATATATATATATATATATATATATATATATATATATATATATATATATATATATATATATATATATATATATATATATACATACATATATAGTGGAACCTGTCTACATTGAACACTCACGGGAAAAAAAGTGTTCAATGTATGCAGGTGTTCAATGTATCCAGGTGCTGAATAATTGGAGGTCGGGTGAAATATAAACGAAATCAAGTGTAATTAGAAAAACATGATCATTTTATTGCAAAATCTACTATGTCTTTACTTCACTTACTTCATTTAGTTAAAAACTTCACATGTTCAGCATTTGAAAAATATCACTTCACAAAACAGTTAATCTCATATATCTCATTTGACCTCATTTTCAGTAAAAAGTTTCAAATCAGTGAAGAATGTTCAAAGTAGACAGGTTAAATGTGGCCTGCGGAAAAAAATGGTGTTCAATGTTCAAGGTAGACAGGTGTTCAATGTATCCAGGAAGCCTCCCATTGATTTTCAATGGGCGTGTGCCGGGACATGAAAAAGTGTTCAATGTACACAGGTGTTCAATTTGACAGGTTCCACTGTGTATATATATATGTATATATAAGT
>OZ012685.1:59215444-59222944 GCA_963942565.1 Maea johnstoni | reverse complement strand
TTATTATTATTATTATTATTGTTATTATAATCATTATTATCATTATTATTAAAATTATTATTATTATTTTTATTATTATTATCATTATCATTATTATTATTATTATCATCACGTCTTTAGTATTATGTATTTTCTTATGTATGATCTTTTACGGTGTGAGTCGTAGTCAATAGATATACATACATACATTCCCGTCTGATGTTTCGCATCAAATGGATGGGTAGAATTAATGTATTAATGGGATCCAAAGAAAAGGTCTGGGGCTGGTCAATTCATATTCAAAAACTATGACAATTCCCATGGAACTAGGACAAAAACCTATCCTGCCGGGTCTTCTTAAGTAACCCAAATGTAGAATATGCGTCCAGAAATAATTCCAAACGTCTGTTGTTTCATTTCAAAGTGTTCCTAATGTCATACTAAGTTTGGTCGGTTCGCTATGAAAACTTGCCGATTCTGTTAATAATCGTTCATTTATCTAATTATATTCTTTGACGCATTGTTTGATTTTTGCAGTGGCAGCCATTTTGAAATCTCTCTGTTGCCCTACAACGGTTTGCATGGCACTACCAGTTCTAAGTAGTATAAATATATTGGGTTCCTTATAATGATCGTTGTGAATAGCGTTGTTAAGATCCCAATAACATGATTGATATTGGGCTCCTAACATTGACAATCGTTAAGAGCAATGTTAGAGGCCCAATTCAGTCCAGCACAACAAAGAAATTGACCATCCAGCTATTAGAATCAGAGTGGAGCTGATGATAAACATATATACATACTTTAAGGCCAATTCAAATGTGTCATGTCTATGTTTAGAACACTACTGAGTTTAACCCTTGTATGTTCTGAGATGTCTTCTTGCAAGGGTCGTCTTTTAGCGACGATGCCTTCGAAAACGATTTTTGCACTAAACGTAAAACCGTGACCACATTTGTTAGACCGCTTTCGATTCATTACTCCAACTATATCTCACTTCTACCTAATAATAGGTCGGGCCTTGAAGTGGGTTGGCTTTTGATGAGCGTTCGATAGAATTTTACACCACATTCCGAAAATTCGTTTTGTAGTACTTATAAGTACAAATAGGTTAAATCACTTTTTCGTCGTATACTGTTTTGCATCAACTTTGAAAAATATTGTCATTTCGGTCAGGAAAGCATCGGAAACGATCGCGGTATTATTTAATTTGCTGTTAATCAAAACAACTGGCACGACCTCGATTCAAAACATGTTCGAAAACAAATCTACCTATTATATGTGCGCCTGCCCTCCATGAATTGTTTATAGATGGGTGTGGGATATAGTTGATACCATGGAAACGAAAACATTGTCCTCTGGACTGCGTCAAATACCGCTGTAGTCGCGTCTATCACCTGGAATGCTTCGGAATCTCGCGAGAGTTCTGTTCCTAAGCAGCCGAGTCGGGTATTAAAACAAACCGTTCCTATCGCTGAAAAATATAGAATAAATTCTCATGTACTATTGCTGAGATTCAGGAATGCTCTAAATGTAAAATATGACGAAATATATCAATAGTTGCCCCAGATTTATGAATTGAAAGAAACAAACAGAAGGTTTGCGAAATTATATGGCAAATTGGCCAACCCTTTAATACCACATGAATTACGGAATACTCTTTTTGCCCGGAATTCAATTAGTTGTACACCTTTACCGAAACACCTAATTTGTACACAAATTATCTTTGTTGAGTTTAAAACAATCTAGTTCTGCTGATATTAGTTAATAAAAGAACGTGGATTTTACAAAAAAGCGAAAAAAAAAACATTCCACTGAAAACAATGCTACACAAATCTTACTTACATTCCATCGTGTATTTTTGTATTTCAGGCAGCATGTCGTCAATTTCATTTTTGTGGCCAATCTTCATTTTCAGAAGTGACAGGAAATCGTCTGCTACCTCGTTTTGGATTGCTAGATAGGCGTCTGCCGCTCTTGGATGCATCATTGGGCGATTAAGATGCGTGCGCACCTTATGCCACTCCGCGCCATTTCTATCAAACAAATATGATTTTGATAAAATTAACAAAGGTTTGATAAAATAATGTGGTGGAACAAATACGCAAATGTTTTGGACGCTGTGCTTTTCTGAAATATGTAAATGATGTATACTGGGATGAGCACTATTCCTTTATATTATAGGGATTACACTACATTCGAAGACTTTGTAAATTTTGCAATACCACTATTTAAAGATGCAATATCACAAATTGATATAGTCCAATAAAAGCCAAACAGCAACAAAACATTATCTGTATATCTGTATGGATATGAAATATGTGTTTTATATGGATCTCGCCATACCAAATTCGCGCAAATATCAATTTAATCACAGCACTTCTAGTCGATCCACGAGTTCATTATTCTGTTATCATTATCACATAAATGGCTTACGAGGATCCTAGACCAAGGGGCATATTATCCCTCTTGTTCGCTGTCACTGTCAGTGGAAGGGGTGGCCGGACGGGACAGCTCCCCTCGTGGTAGAAAGTTGTAGCAATGTCTGATGGGTTGAAGACGTGCACGAAGGTAATGGGTCCCATCTTCTCCTTGTAAATTTTTCCATACTCTCTAAAACGCTCCAACTTTGCCTGATGTAAACGATCAAAGCTGAATTTGCCTAGAGAACAAAAACAGGTTATTATCAAAGATTACATCAACCGAATCTTCGAACAGACAGCCACAATTTATCTAAATCAGCGACTACCTGAATTAATCGATGCGCAATGAAACCCAGCCCGAATTCCTGGACCGAATTATAGCAATATTTGAGAAAAGACAGTTTTGCCTTGTCGTTTTCTACAGCGTTTGAAACAATAAATGTTAACGAATTTGTTAATATAAAGTTGCTTAGGATAAGAGATTATCAAGGAAAATAATATTGAAGAGGCAATATATATAAATTTTCCACTTAAAACTTATCTAGACTGGATTTTTCACACGATATATTGTTAAAATGTATGCTTATACATGTATATGATTTAACGTGTATCATAGAGGCAGAAAACCCTCTAAAGTATATCACGACATCAACACAAGAGAATGATAATCAAAGCCATATAAGGGCAGCCGCACATGTCCATTGGGGGCGTATACTTGACCTACTTATTATCAACATGAGTGTACATGTACTTTCATAATTAAAATATACTTAATGGTTCAATTTCAAAGGATTTGGATATGCTACCACTCTGCTCTCGCTTAATCTCAACGGTAAAACTACATGTGAATTATGATGATTAAAATTACATTCCACCGGGGATTGGCATGGTCTGATCTTCGATAAATAAAAACATAACTTTTATTCATCTAAGGTCGGGTGGAGCCCCATGACAATATGGATGCCCCCATGGCTATACGAGAGTATATATTGTCTGAAAGGTCATCAGATGAGAAATACGTTTAGGATAACAAAAGCGCTATCCCTCCAGGGTTTAAGATAGACCAAGGACCTTCAAATTGCACAAATGTAGAGGAAAGATCATTAGGAGTGGACGGTTTCACACACACACATTTTGTAAGATGAGTAATAAGGTAATAAGTAAACGCTTGTAGAATTATAGTTGCTTTCACGTCAACAGCGGTCTTGTGACGTACCCCATCTAGAGTAGTCCAGTACGGAGCCGAGGATGGGCAGAGGCTTGGGACCTGGGATGCAGGAGAAAGGCTTCGGCATGACTTAGGTCAGTGGCAAGACGTCGGCACGATCCATCTGTAGCAATAATAAACAGTTAGACATGGAAACCAGACCCCCTCTCCAGTCTGGCAGTGCTTGACCCATCTATTCGCGCAGCCAGACACAACACGCCCTAGATGTAATAGCCTGGTTCTCAAGCTATAGTCCGTTCCTTTCCGGCACAGAAAGATGGATTTGGCGCTGAACCCTTTTTTTCATATATAGTTTTTTTTAATTGATTCTGGTAGCCAAGGGTACCCACTTTAAGAATCTGTCGGGTACCGGGCTGGCCCCCTTGGCCAATTTGAGATATGTGATCCATCTTTGCCACCCGCCATGGTACAAGAAATGGACAATTTGGGCTTTCTCCGGTTATGGTTGATCCAGCTATTGAAATATAAGAGGCCTACAGACCCATAGAGTTACATAGGCTCAATTTAGATAGCAGATAGAATTGGTTTGTATTTCAACATCCTTTATTGCTGAGAACAGGGGTCAAAAGTAGATCATTTAGCTAAAACATACATTTCCGGCTGTATTTTGTTAATATTTGATTAGCATTACATCACAACAAAAGAGTCCATCACTATTCTAGTTCTAAATGTTACTTATTTTGGTAGCAAATAAATTGATATTTGTAGTAGGCCAACGTTAGGTGCCCGTTATGCTGAGAACAGGGTTAAAAAGTAGGTCACTTAGCTAAAATGTACGATTTTCGCCTCCATTTTGAACAGCATTATATTGACTTGTATACAACTTTCGCTACCCTAGTTCTAAATATGACTTATTTAGGTAGCAACTGAATTTATATTTGAAGTTGGACAACTGTAGGTACCCGCAATGCTTCGAACAGAGGTCAATAATTAGGTCACTTAGCTAAAATGTACGATGTTCGCCTGCATATTGGCACGTGAGAAGGTTGCCAGTGACTTCGGATTGGGCAGTGGCTTTAGCTGGGTACTCCGGTTTCTCCACCACTTACAACTGACTAGTCACGACAAAGTGGCAATATGGCAGAAAAAGTGACGATAATCGAAATTCTAGATTCTTTCCTACAGTGTGTGGACTCCAGATACGAATGGGGTCGAAGGGTTAACGTTGTAATACATGCCTCTGCTCAAACTACAGGTGGCTGTTTAGTTCAATCTAGTTCCCATTCAAGGGAGTCACCCAAGCATCAGTACCAGCACTGACAACACTAGTTCACTGCAGTCGCATTCGACAACAGAGGAATGACACTGATAGTACCAATGATATGGCCTTGGGGGGGGGGGGGGGGGGGGGGGGGGGGGGCAGGCTTCCCATGAATGTGGTGACCAGTATAGTTGATCCAACATGTGAACCAATGTTCGTATTTCCTCGGAATGTTTCAGCTGTTTTCTATCATCCGATTTCGTTCCGTACTCGGATCAATTATCAATGTTTTATATATATTTTGTTATCATTCATTTCCTTTCAAAAAGGCGTAGAGATATAAATATCCTTTTATATTTTAGTATATCACATTTATTCTAAAGAGTAATAAAGCATATGTGGAGTCAGTGGTTAGAGGTTTGTCAATCAGAAATCAGTATATATTGATAATGTCAACGGTTATTTTCCTTTCAAAATACACAGTATTGATTGCTCTAACTCAAATATCAATCTTACAGTAACATGCGTTCAGCGGTAAAGTAAACATGCGGTAAAAAAAACAGTTCTATCGATCATGATCAATTATTAATAGCGTGTAAATATTTCTTTGAATAGAACACTCCTTTCATAGCTATAGCAATCCATTTATGATGTTGTTATTTTCGCTGTATGCTCTCATTCATACATTTCAAAAACTACCAGTGCAATATGCCGCGGCTCTTCAACACATTGCATGGCTGATTTAGCAATGCATCATGGTTCGTTCAATTCGCTACAGGTCAGTGACATGTTGTTTCCTTATTTTATGGCCATAATCGACAATGAATTCGTATATATATTTAAGCGAGGTACGGAATTCAGTTGTCTGTTGTTTCTGTTTAGATATTTCTTCTATACGCAAGAGAGAAACAAAACTAGTATACAAAGACACTCTAAGTGAGCCATCCATAACACGAAATCGAATTATATTGAATTGAATCAAACTAGATTAAATTTGATAAAGGTAAAATCAAAATAGTCATCCTATTACGAATACAATATACTGACAGTATTCAATGCGAACATTGCGAAGATGTGATTAAACGCCCCAGCTAGTACTAAAACGTATACTTGTTTCAATATGTTCATAAACAGGGTTTTTTAGATTTAAAGATTCTATTCGTATCCATCAGAAACAATCACCTTTGAATGGTGAACTGTGCCATGTACGGATTTTAAAATGACCCCGTCACTAAGCACCAATCATTATTATCTCATCATCGCTGCCTTAGATACGGAATATGGACATTTCTCATCTAATACTTAAGAGTAGAACGGAGTAGGCTGTACACAAGACAAAGCATACACAGTCACCAAACCTGACCTAACTTCGAGAAAAGGGTAATTTTCATTCAATGCTGAGAGTAGAATGGAGGATGCTGTACACAAGACAATGTGTGCACGGTCATCAACAATGACTTAGCGTCGAGAAAAGGGATATCTTCATTCGATATAGCCTGCCTCCCAGGCCATATTTAAATGTCTTCCATTGTGGATAGATGGCACTGCGGTGTACTAGGAGCTCACTTCAAGTCTGTTACCAGTAATATCCCTTGTGTGGCAATTGTGGGAACTAAATGGCCAACAGTAGGCCACAAGTACCTATCTAGTATAGGTGCAGGCTTCTATATATAATAAAGTAAAATCATAACAGAGCCTTGTGGCTAGGCTACATTCGATACTGAGAGTAGAATGAGGGGCACCGCCCTGAAGGCAGAGCATGCGCGACCATCATTCAGCTAAAGGATGCTCTTCGTTTGGAAGTCAGTTTTGAGATTATCTAACCATGACCATGACTCAGTGATGGGTTTCATCATAATCATATTCGAAAATATCAGCTGGATGTCTAATAATTTTAGAATCTATGAATAAATTTATGAATAAATTGTTCATCACCAAAGAAAACAAACTTAAGTAGCCGGAAGTCGTATCTTGTTCAGTCTGCAGTGTCTTTCGAGATATCTTATCTATACCAGTGGACCACTGTAATGTTGCTCGAGGCAAACGTATCTGTTTTAATACGTTAGTGTTATAGTTACATTTAATTGTACTAATCCGTCTTGTATATGCTAACATGTTTAAGTGCTGTGCTCTTATGTATGTTGTAAGATTGTAAGAAAACATTGTACTCTGTTTGAGTGTTGATACCTTATACACACAGACAGTAAAGCAAAAAATACAATATATGTACTACCCACTTGATGTAACAAGGAATCACTCTTCTTCTGTCTGTAGACAGCCTCTTTCTATTCGATATTCGCATTTATTTAAATAAAACAATGGTGGCAGTACTGAGTACAAACGGTTAGCCTTTTCATGATTCATGAACATTTTAAAATGAGTACTACAGACCTTAGATGACTGGAATATGCGCATCTAGCACTTAGTACGCATGTAGTGTCCAAGTGTTCGCCAGTGCCTACATTGTAAACAAACCAAAATGTGGGTACGATCCAGTTTCTGGATAATCCTAAACCCGGATCTCGGATGGTAGTGTACAACGGGTATCCGTATTCTCCCTTCTACATCCATTGGCCATGTAACTGATATACTAGTAGTAGTTATCTGCGGTTACAGCTGGAGTAAGAGGGCTTTAACAGAAAGACCCTCCCATCCCCAAGAGAAATATT
>OZ012685.1:59180444-59212944 GCA_963942565.1 Maea johnstoni | reverse complement strand
ATTTTTGTTATTTAGTTGGTAGGTTGTTTGTTTGTTTGTTTGTTTTTGTCTTTATGTATGTATGTATGTCTTTATTTATCTATCTATTTATTTCATATTTATTTATTTATGGAGCACTAAATAGTCGTGCTAACAAACTAGTCAATCAATAAAGATGGCATGAGGAATTAGATAATCCGAAAGCTAATATTAAATATTTCCAATATCAAGTTCTCCACCGCTCCATAATCACAAAGAAAAAGTTGTACCAAACCCAATTATTGGACTAGCAGTGAAATCAATGCGCCATCTTTTGTATGAGTGTCAAAAGTATGTCATGCCTTTTGCACATTTATACAAGATGTGCGAGGAAGAACCAAGATGGTGAGAAAGAGAATCAAAATTGAGAGATTGAGAGACAAGCTGCCGGAAAGAGAGAAAATATTTGAGAGATTGAGAGACAACGTGTTAAAAAGAGATATAATCATCCAGATGTGGGTTCCCTTTTCGAAACATTGCCTCTCTTTTTTGACAAAATGTCACTCAACCTTTCAAGTCTTGTCTCTCTATCCGACATCTTGTCTCTCAATCAATCACTCTTGGTTCTCTTTCTCGCCATCTTTTTTTTCTTTATACCGTACTCCCTCCGTACAGGTTGGTTCTCACTCGCACATCTTGAATAAATGTGCAAAAGGCATGCCATACACAATATCAGTAACCAGTGGAACGAAATGAAAATGTGGTTAAGATTGTGAAATAAGAGTACCAATACATACAGATAAAATGTCAATTTTATAAAGTAACGGGGAAAACAATTTTTTAATAAACTATGTAATTGTAGTCGCGAATAATGAGATATACAAATGTAAATGGGAACAGAACGTTCCAGATATAATAGACATCCAAAAAGACCTAAAACAATACAGGCCCTCGTTAAGTGAATTCTTAGGACAAGGGAGCTAAGAGTTCTTACTGCAGATCTGTCGAGTCCAACATACTATGGCCCTTGAAACCCTTCAGCCACTTCCACTTTTCCACGAGCGGAGGCTGCCATTGATCGTCAACGCTCTTGTTAGATCTCCGTTTAAGTTTTTGTTGTCCAGCTGTTGATTTATATGATCTGATGTTGAATAGGTTTAGGGATCCGAGTAAGGAAATTGAACTTTGTACATTTTAGTTAGACGTAACTGAAACATTGGCCTCAATCAATTATCGCGGATGGGTGAGGTCGTATTTGTAAGGTCGTAAAACTATCCGAGCTTGGCTCTCTTTCTAAATTTTGCTTCCTCATATCATTACCCTGTATCCTTACACGCTGATTTGTGCACATTGATATATATCTAAAAGTGCGAGTTATGAAAACAAACATCACCGTTTTCCATAACCTGACACCCCTATTTTAGCTTAGATGAATAAAATAATAGATACGTAGCAAGAGACCAATTACTATATGCGCTGTGGTGAAGACCTGGGTATCCCAGGTGTCTCGAATCTGGCCTTAGTGTGACGTCACTAGGAGACAAAGACCAATGAGAGCTCTCGTATCGTTTACATTAACGAGAAAGTTGCGCATTTGCCGCAGCCTGCTTGATTAGGTTGACCGACTGGTTTCATATCCACTTGTTCTTATTCATCTAAGATCTTAGTGACCTACACTGTTGACCCGATCTTTTTACCCAGCCCAGCTGAGCATGCGCAACCACTCCCTTCGGTTAGCAAGTCCAGTGAACCAAGATATGGCAGAGAATTTGCCGTTTTTCTAAATCCCTTGCAATATACATGTTATAGAAGTATATGTGTACCTCAATGTTTAAAATTCAAAACATAGTGCCATGTGGTTTCTTGAGCACTTTCGGGGGGTACCTACAAGATAGGTTACGTTAGATTTTTATTTTTTTTATATCCAGGCATGCAAACTGTTCTTCATTTACTCATGTTTCTTGGCACAAAATGATGGCTCGCAAGCTGTGCCTATCTTCATTATCAAATAGTCTACAAGGGTAACAGGCAAAGCACGTAGTATTGTTGACTTGATGAACGCCTTTGTGTTTGGTACATATCGCACTTTGGGCTCCGATGACGTCACAGCCTCCTCCATGACGTCAATGACCTCAGCAATGTTGCTATTGCCCCCCTGCAGGTAGCTGGCCACGGTAGTTCGAAAAGCTTCGTAGTACGACTCTCCATAATCCTTTTTGACGATAGGTGGCGTGGCCTCCCAGTACTTGTCTATATTGTCTAAATGCATTTTCTCGGCTGCCATCGCTGTACTGCAAGTATATAAAAAGCCACATTGTGCAAAATCAAATGGAGGTGATGAGTAAATAAATGTATCCCCTACGTATGGATGCTTGCACTTTGATTAAACTAAATATCTATGTTTGAAGCCTGCACTCATTCGTGAGTGATCATAATAAGTTGAATGATAATAGAGTTTACAGGTTTGAACCAGACGCTATCGAACATTCGCACACATGAATGATTATAATTACATATATGCCACCAGGAATCGCCCACTTAAATGTAGACGATTTGGACTATTATTATTCTAGCATTTCCCCTTGCCACATATCCGACACCTTCTCTCGTCATCAGCACGAATCTCTCCAGCAGGTGCTGTCCCTTTAGCCAAAACTTACATTCGTGGAAATTGAAAAAGACTGGCAGAATAGGAACGATTCTACTTACAGCTAATTGATCAAAGTATCAGTTTTTGAAATAAAAGAATCTCCGAGCCTTCTTTAGATGTATAGAAATATATAGATACGAATACATACATTCATACATACATAGGTACATGCATACATACAAACACACACACACACATATATATATATATATATATATATATATATATATATATATATATATATATATATATATATATATATATATATATATATATATATATATATATATATATATATATATATATATATATATATATATATATATATATATATATATATATATATATATACTAACGTATGTACGTACCCAGACACACGCACATAATACTTACGTGTAAAGTGCTGGCTCTACTGTGATCACCTTTACCCGAAATTTTACCATTTCCCTTCGCAAACCATCTGAGAAGGCAATGCAGGCAAACTTAGACATGGCATAGGGAATAAAGCCGGGTAAAACAAGACGACCTGGAAAAGAAAAATCATAACACATTTAGCTATCATATAGAGTACGTAATAATCAATGATTAATTCTAGCCATTTATAGAAAAAGACAAGATAATGATACTCCGAATATCATTAATGTGAAGAGAAATGTTCATAATATAGGATTAAAGAAAATATTTAAATAATGGCAAGGACTGAAGAATCCAACTTTTTTTGTTAAAATTGGGCCCCATAGAACACAATTCAATCTTTAATAAATAAATTCATTTACTGGTTTGAAGTGAGATGGAGTTTCATGAAATATCATTGGGCAAACAACATTCGAGATCCAATTCGACAAGGAGCATTACGTTTCAGCACAACGAAATTAGATATATGCACATAAACACACATTTGTTACTCTGAGACACGATGAGTCGAAGCCACAGTGACACCAATGGCACCTATCTTATTCGAACCTTAACAATACTCATTGGCTAACCCTTCCAACACCGAAGTTTTTTCGTCGACAGCACAAGAACGCAAAGATTTTTGACACGCCATCTAAACCCTGTCATGTTGGTATTCATTGGATAGCTCTCACTGAGTACCCGCAGATGAGTACCTATATGCCAGGGTTTCATTTATTTTTCAGTGTTTTCCTAATTTTGTATATTGGCCAAATAAGCCACCAGCACCATAAGGGTTGAATAGACTTACCTGCCAGGCTTGCAACATTGACCACCCTCCCTTGTGCTTGGCGTAGGAGAGGTAGAAATGCCTTCGTCACTCGGACCATTCCAAGTGAGTTCACTTCAAACATTTTCTCGTACGCTGAAACGGGGCACCACTCTGCCTCACAGAATAAGCCTATCCCTGCGTTATTGACCAATGCCCACAACTCTGAAAAGAAAAACGACATGGTCATCCATAGCCTTCACTTATGAAATATACATGTAGGAATATGGTCGTGTCACTTTTCCCATGAATAGCGTACATTTGGGATGACCTAGGTAGCGTCACGCATCCATATACATTCGAGTAAATGCGAATCCATGGGGGGCGGGGGGGTCTCCCTTTGTCGCGCGGTCTAATACCGAAATTGTGCAATTTGTACTTTTAAAATGATTTAAAGAATATGGGAAATCTGGATTTAAACATATTATAAAATGACACCAACCGTAACTCCAATCAATTCCCTATTACCGAACTACCAACCCAAAAAACAAATATGTGGTCTTGTTTAGAACTGTTATACAAAAACGTTTTTATAATTATGTCCTTCTGCATCTTTCTATTTGAATTACCATCAAAGAGGTGTCCGATGTGAACACTTTCCTTTAAAAGCATTGTGATCTCTTTCAAAGTATATCGTAAACATATTACAAGCAAAGGCATAACCAAATATGAATCTTATGTTATAATTTACCATAAATAAATTTAGAAGACACACCCAAATAGGCTTTGCGTATCAATGTAACTGCTAGTAATGTTTCGGAAAGTTACCACAAAAGAAATTTGTTTCAGATCATCTATATTTTTGGCCAATCACCATACATAACCAATCAGAACAAATGTTGGTTATTATGAGTAGTCCTTGAATTGTATTTCTGCTGGTATTTTTTTCTAGAATAAACCCATTCTATAGAATGTATCCATTTAAAAAAATGAACTCATTTTTAAGAATCAATCCACTGTCAAGAATGAACTCATTTTAAAATCACGCCATTATCTAAAATGAATCAATGTTCTAGAATGAACTCAATTTTAGAATGATTTAATTTTCTTAGATGAATCCACTTACCCTTGTTCCCTAGGTTTTCCTCGACATATTTCAGGGCTAGTTCTGTTTGGTCGTCCTTAGTGATATCAAGAGGCACGAGATGCATTCTGGTCCGGCTAAGAGCTTTAAGGGCCGTGGCCCCTTCGCAGTCCGTTGCCATGCAACCAGCGAAGACCGTGTACCCTTTCTGCAGCAGTCGTTTGGCGAGTTCATTTCCAAAACCACGGTCACAGCCTGATTGGGAAAATATATATAAATTACGTAGGCAAAATATCACTTATTCACAATTCAAAAAAGTAAATGCGGAACAAAGTCGTATTCAAGATATTAACCGCATTTAGGCCACTGTTTGCCATGTTGACCATTGGCTACTATCGCAATTTATTTTGCATATTTACTTATTTTATCTACTCATTATATATATATATATATATATATATATATATATATATATATATATATATATATACATATATATATATATATATATATATATATATATATATATATATATATATATATATATATATATATATATATATATATATATATATATATATATATATATATATACATATATATATGTATATCTATTAGTATAATATATATAGTAGTAAAACACTCATTAGACCTTATTATGTTGTTACTTGCATTTGTTGTCCTATTTTGGCATCGTCCACAGTGTACACATAAGGAACATTAGATTACTTTAAGTGGCATAACAGCCAGCAAGTTAGGGAAAACCATTTCCATTGGGGCATGATGCCGTCGTAAACAAGAAGTATAGTATACTCTTTAAAAATGGTCGCACTCTGAGGGGAGAGATAAATAATTACAGTATTTTTATATGCAGATGAACACGATTTCCCTGTAGCGTTGGCAGTACCTTTTGTCTTTGATCATAATTTCATATCTATATATTCGCTTAGGTTTGATACGGACGTTTTCTATGTACAATATCAGTCCTACAGCACTATATGCTCCCCAAGTACTCTTGGAATTAAAGCGTTTTAGCCACATTGTTTGGCTTTTGGATATAGTTTTCCTTCATTTTTCAAAAATTGGCGAATGAGTTGTGGAACCTTCTAATCAATAATGTTGAACTTTTTAAAACCTTATGGTGAGTCTTCGGTGAGCATGGATTATTCAGAACAATACCAAGTGTAAAGCCAAATCCTCATTACTTTGATAGTCAGGAATCATAAGTGGCCCTCAACTAAGCATAACACAAAGATAATTGCCATTCAACAATCCCTCCGAAATGCGTCCAGTAAACAAGTCAAAGATGACCCTCCTATTTTCAGTAATTTAGTCAAATCCCTAGCCATTTTAGGGATTTTAATCAAATGTGAGTGAGACAGGGATTGGACAAAATCCCTAAGTTTTAGGGATTTGACAAAATCCCTGGTTTGACTATCTTACTGTAACAAACACACACACACACACACACACATATATATATATATATATATATATATATATATATATATATATATATATATATATATATATATATATATATATGTATATATATATATATATATATATATATATATATATATATATATATATATATATATTTATATATATATACATACATATGTTTTATATTAGGAAAAATACACCTTCCAGAAGCAAATCCCTTAAATCTACCGTTTTTGCCATATGACTGTGTCCCCATATCCTTACCCTCTTGAGTAATTTAACTAGATGAAAGTATGTAGATGAGAGATTGGAATTGTTCACAGTATGGCAATCAAATTGCGGGAAATTACAAAAATCACTCAATTTTATATTTTGCCCCAAAAATACTCACAGCAGGACACAAACACATCCTACAATAACATAGCACATTGTCAAACCTTGGGAATCCTCGGGAGCTTATTTGTGGCAAGTCGTGAGTTCCTACTATGAATATTACACTTTCCACAAGCAAATCCCTAAAATCCCCTGTTTTGAGCCATTTCTTTTCTATAAAATGCCCCAAAACCTACCCTATTACAAAAAAAATCGAGGTTGAAATCATCTACAGTATAACATCCAAATTGTGGAATATTGCTAAAATCACCCATATTTGATGATTTTTGCCCCAAAATCACTCACAGCGGGCGGTACTTTGAAGTCACCCTAATGCAACATGTTCTAAGATCAAAAGCATCCTCTTGGACACATTTGTAGCAAGGTTTGAGTTTCCATCGCGAAAAACTAACTTTCTAGAAGGAAATCCCAAAAATCATGCTTTTTTAGTGATTTTTTTGCATAAAATAACCCAAAATTCCCTTATGCAGCTAAATCAGACGGGTCATCCATCCGTACACTAAAGCCCACCCTATGTAGAGATGAATAAGCATGGTTGACGACATGTAACGAAAAACGCCATCAAAAGTATAATGCTGACATTTCGCCATCAGCCTATTTATCAAGCAGAATATTCAACAATGTTTGACATCAAAACGTTGCCTCATTACCTTTTGTACAAGGGTAATGAGGCAACGTTTTGATGTCACACATTGTTGAATATTCCGTTTGATAGATACCACCTATTGTAGATTTGCATGCATGTGTGAAGTGAGCGGGGATGCAGCCATCAATTAAATATAATCTCGTTTCCCACTAACTTTAATGATTTTTGCATGCTCGTATTATAGTGTAAACACTGTGTTTGGAATATGTAATATTTGGAATATGTGAATATACATTTTCACCAAACTGATATATACTGTTGATGCCTTCATTAACCCATTGATATTTAAAAGATATACATCATCACATCATCAAGGAGTATATAAAGTATGATGGAACTAAAATGATAGGTAGACAGTTGTGTCATGGAGATGATTCGGAATGCCATCAACAACAAGTGACAGGGCCACCTCTTCTGCGCATCAGTGGAAAGACAAATATGGGGAGTTGGATATCGTTTCTCTCTCTCTCTTAAATAAATCATTTTATAAATAAGTTTGTTTATACTCTTTGCCTGTAAAGACACTTAGTTCAGTACCAAAACCCTAGCACCCTTTTTATTGATTTCTGATACACCGAACATCCGCAATAAAATATTGTTGCATATAGTAAGGTTCGATATTATTGAATTATAAGGCACTATACATAATTAATCCGTATATGGATAGGAAAAGGTCATTTGCATACTTTTATAGATAATCCTCTACGTAACCGATTGAGTTGTTTTCAACTGAGCCTGGGCCCGTTCGTTCCAGCCCCAGTTGCTGCCATCTATTGTGTAGACTGAAAACTAAGTTCTATTTTGGATCGAGGAAAAATCAGTTACCCTCGAGCTACTCTTTGCAAGTACGTGTATCATGCAACTAAAAAGGGGCGTTGCATGCACAGCCACTAAGTCTGAGGACAGGTTAATGCTAAATAGCTTCATCCACAACCCTACCTGCAAGCTTTGTACGCATCATATCTGCTAGAGATCTCGTTAAGCTTTAACATAGGGATGCATAATGTTAGGACGAATGCACTCCTATTAATAAACCCATACTCCAGGGACGGGTAACTATCCCTTGTCAAAGGGTAGGGCAACATACCTGTTATGAATACCGCCTTATTTGCAGGGTCCACGGGCTCCGAGTTCCCTGATGGGAGGATGGCTGCCAACAACAGATACGTTAGGCTGGTCAGTATCAGCACACTGACCAGTCCAAGCTCCAGTAGTATAAACAGCCCAGCCCCCAGGGCCAAGCTAGAAAGTAGACGCGCCCACGACATCTTTCTCACTCGTATCACCCTTGCTTCTTAGAGTCTTCAGACCTTATTCCTGATTCACCGACCCGCGTATGATATCATAACATGGGTTTCCCTCCACAATATGGCTGTGCGTCCAGTTCTCTATGTCCAGTGCCAAGTTGTACTGGTTGGCGGCTGGACACAACTAATATCTTGCGACAGACATTGCGTAGTATGTGCTGTGCTCCGACGTAGCAATACGGGCACAAAGTATGTAGGTCATATGCGATCGACCTGTTTATTTTCGTCGGGCAGTTAAAGTAAACATTCAACCAGGAATCGGATTCAACCCCAGGTGATGACGATTCGTGTCGACGTCTGAGTTGGACCACTTGAAAATGTTTGGGAGGGTGGGGCAGTGGATTTAGACGTGTCGGGTGTGGCGAAACAAAAGCCCAGTGCTGGCATGGGCAGAACTTTTTCAATCGGAGAAAGGGGTTCTTAATTCTTTTACTAATATTCCAAAGTAGTCTAGTAATGGTACCACATCGCGACTGCATTCTATCAATGACAGGGTTTGGAAATTGTGGGGTATATGATATACCACACACGTTATGAACCTTAGTTTTGAAAGCAGCCATATCCACAAAGGTGTTGCCCACGGATACTGAGTGAGAGTGCAAGGGCTAAGCCTTTTTTGGTATATGATTGGTGGAAGGCAGTTAACTGATGTACAAGCCACATAGACCCGTCGAAAACGGTAGTGTATGTGATAGCCCTGGGGGTTACTCGGCTTTGCCTCGTAAAACCTCGGGTTAATCATACACACCACAGCTTCCCGTGCAAAAGGTACCCCGGATCGCCCCTCCCCTAAGTCACACGTGTGTTTGACGACCATGCCAACCCGTTACCAGGTTTCTGCGAGCCTGGTCTCCTTACCACAAGACCACACCCACTTTACCCAAAAAGAGTGAACCAAACCAGGGTAGCTTGATTTATCCACATGTTTTTACAGTCGGTAAAAAGTACGTGTAGCATCAACAAGACAGCGATGTCGAAAATACGCCACCGATCATAATATTGGTATGGATTAAGACGGGTGTATACTATATGGCATCAGGCGCCATAACTGAAGCCGCTTTTTTGACATTATGCCATATTCATGACGACTGCTGTAAGTCAGTTGTACGGGCGATTTGTAGCTTAAACTGGAACTAGTTTTACAAAACGAAATACGGTAATCTAGTACGCCTTGACAAGAATGTCTGTACCAACAGGTCGAGCGTGGGACCTTCTTTCCAGAACACGCTCCGTCAGACTTTCCTTCATCAGACCTACTACCACCCATGCTATGGAAACGTTTGTCGAGCTTTAACTAATAAAAACAAGGAAGTGTGACCACAAATAGATAACAGCATATTTTTGGTATGACTACAGATATTGTCCAAACATATCATATGTGGTCCAAATAGTATCACCACTTGATCTATATGTTTATTTCGAGTTTGTGCACGTGTTTGTGTCACGCTTGTATCTAGGTCTTATCCTGTTGTTGTTGTTGATATAGATAGATAGATAGATAATCTTTATTTCAAGTCTGTAATAATTTTTACATAGTAAACACGAGCTGCCAGGGCTCTTGGCCGACTACAAAATAACAATTCAAAATATAACATACATGGTGTAACAGCAATATAAATGACAAGTAGAGGGGAAGTAGGTTTGCACATATTAATTGACAATGAATAGTATCTTTAGTCTTTCAGGACATACGTTTGTGATTTTGAAGTAGAATAGCAGTATGACTACAGATATTGTCCAAACATATCATATGTGGTCCAAATATTATCACCACTTGATCTATATGTTTATTTCGAGTTTGTGCACGTGTTTGTGTTTATTGTGTTTATTGTGTTCATTGTCCAATCCAGATAATGACATTCATTACATGCAATACACAAGTGTTAAAAATCCGGCCAGCCACGAAGGCATATAGTGGACCAAATACAATCATAATATACTTATAAATATTATCAAACCGACATTCATCATATACATTGTACGATGTATTATCTAGTCAATCATAAACATCTTATAGTGAGTCTTGTATAAGGATGCACTTCTTTTGTACACAATTTTCTAATACCCATCTAAACCCGAGCCAGCCGAGTTTATTTCGAATAGGTAAACATGACAAGTATGGTTTATTAAGGTGATGAGTACCATTGCAAGCCAGTTAAAAGCCCTGTACCAAAACACACCTCAAAGCAGCATACTCCTATAACTAGGTGTATCTCTAGGTTCCTGAGTGTTATCACGTAGCGAATATCATCGCCACCTGTCATTATTCAATCCATATTCTGTTTTATTTCAAAATTTACAACTTTTCTTTCAAATGACATATTCTTTATTAATTACGCAGGTGTTGGTTACTGCAGGTTCAGAGTTACTTTAGGGATATCATTGACTATGCCCAATAAAAAGTATGCTGAAGATTTTTACAGGCCATGACGTTGAAAACTTTAGTTAGACATCTCCACACCAACTACACTTGGTAACCTCACGTGCTCTCATAGCTAGCACCTATTTATAGCATCCTGACTTGAGATCGTCGAGGTGTATCTTTGTGCAACTGTCTTTTGTTTCCATTGCTCAGAAGTGATCAGCGAGGTATGTCCACTACTATCAAAGGGGTTCCCATGCCTCCACACAGGAGATAGCTTACTAAAATTTTCAATGTCAAGGCCTGTAAAAATCTTTAGCAGTAAAATATTAAAAAATTACTTCTTATTGGGCATAGTCAATGATATCCCTAAGGTAACTGTGAACCTGTAGTGACCATCACCTGCGTAAGTAATGAGATTATGTCATTTGAGTGAAAAGTTGTAAATATTGAAATGAATTAGAATATGGGTTGACTACAGACGGCTGACTATGATATTCTCTCCCTGATAACACTCAGGAACCTGTAGATACACCTTGTTATATGATTATTCTGTTGTGAGGTGTGTTTTTAGATGGGGCTTTTAACTCGCTTGCAATGGTACCCATCACCTTAACAATCAGTTGCTAGTTAACATTTGCGACCTCCTGTTGTACATCCTATTGCGACAAAATGATGCAGTTTTTACAGTAGACTTGCTACAAGTCTGTGTTATCTGGCTCTTTCCTTAGTCTCAATAGCCTGGGTTGATTTCACTCCAGGTTTAGTTCTGAATAAATCCTCAAGGGGTACACACTTTAGCTGGCGTCTATATTCATAACTGCAACAAATGAAAACAGTGCTGCCATCTTTAGTTTGAGAGAGACATCAAACCTACTTAGTATATATATAGTGGTGGAGGCATTATTCTTGACTCAGCCTGAGAACCAGACAGCTGAAGGGGGCCTGGCGGAGTAGTCTAAGGTGTTTCCATTGACTCCTCCTTATCCCTTACCAAGATTCTAGTGATTTAAGGGTAGGTGCTGGTTTTCGCAGGATGCGCAGTGTTTCCCCCCAACAAATACAACTGCCTAGTCACGACCTTAAACCGTGATTCATTAGAAAAGTGACGATAGACGAAATTCCAAATTTCAAGTATTCCCTCCCGTGTCTGTTGACAGCAATTAATTGAACGGGGTACTCCAGATGCCTACAAAATTAACTCCAGTAATAAGTCAAAAGTTAGGTATAAAATAATAATAATAAAAATAATGATGATAATAATAATAATAATAATAATAATAATAATAATAATAATAATATAGTTATAATTGATATTTGATATAGCGCCCTTTCCACCTATAATGTCCAAAAGCGCTTTAAAGAATAGTCAGTGGACAGATGTTGGTGGTCCATTTAGTCAAATAAGCTCATTTCGAAATAGCAATGTTTTCAGCTGCGTCTTGAAGTTTTGCACACCCTGATCAGCATCCATTAAGAACTGGTACTAGGACACCATTTACGGTAATACTAGGAATAGAGCAGATAGAATAACAGGAAGGGGTGAAGCTAATGAAAGCTCACTTCTTTTCTATACCAAGGGGCCAATTATTATTTTGGATATTTTCTGTAAAGGCAAAGAATAGAACTTCTTCACCTTCGGAACAAAAGGGGAAAGAATCCACTATACTAGTCGATAGCGGAAAATGCAACTGAGTGTCCAGGGCCACCACCAACTGATAAAAAGCTAATTGTAACTTTCTCCCATACCATATACTTATAGATAATCACCTCGTTTAGAAAAAGTTGATATTCGATAATCACCATATTGGAATATTGGCCTTGAAAGTCATTGTTGCTAGTTTAATTGATTGATCTTTATTGACTGTAAAGTGTTGGTTTACACAATAATCATAAATTATATAAACATAAAAATTATGAACAAAAAATAAAGAATACAAACATAAACCTAAATGAACAGAACATAACGGCAGTTAGATAAAGAACATAAATATTGGACAACATCGATTAATCTATATAAATATAAAAGGTTTTACATTTTTTACAGTGTTTTTCATTCTTACATGTAAGCTCTGTATGGTCACATGCACTTGCAATAAAAAAACTTAACTCAGTTCTTAAGAATCTCCTCGCTTAGTTTGTTTGGTCGGAATAGGTTTCATTTGATGATGATGTCCCCCTGACTACTTAGACTTTATCCCATAGTTTATTTTAAATCAAAGGTGTCAGATATGCAAAAGACATTAATGGTATAGTATTTTTTTGTATAGAAGTGTAGTATTTCTGTGTAATGTTTCGTCAATTTCTGTTTTATGTATTTACTTTTATTAGTATATTTTGTATCGATTAGGATGTAGTCAATGAATATTACTAGTCACAACCAAAAGATGGCGCTGAAGGCGGCCGGCTTTTTCTTAAAGCTAACTCTTTGGAGGAGGGTTATGGCCGTTGTTTACAGCATGATGTTTACTGGCCTCAACCACTGTTAGATGATTTACTTACGACTCGCTACACAGAAAGTTGAGGCAAAGTTGTTTACTGATGTTGCGCGTGATTTGAGTATCGGCATTGCCCATCGCAGATGACCTTTGTGCACCCACTTGGGAACTTGCTACTGGGTAATGTTTCTGAAGGTATCATGAGACCATGAAAGCCGTATATTCCCTACTCTCTTAATGCCAAGAAGGGAAAGAATACAAGCAAAATAAAAATAAACTACCTTTTCTATTTTTGTTTCTAAATTATACTGTCTGTTATCTTACTTTTTTGATGTTCTCGATGGAATCATTTTCACGCTTTTCAATTTGGTCAATACATTATAATTACTATTATCATTTAACTAACGCAGAGCTGGCATATCTGCAGATTTGAACTTTCACTTTCGTTCAACGTCATTTTTCTGTCAAATAAAGTCATGATCGTGATTTGCCATTTGTTATGGTGGAGGAAACCAGACACCCGGAGAAGTACCAAGCCATTATTAATCTTCCCGCTTACCTTGATACGGATCTGAACCAGGCACCTGACCTATAGCATTAGACTAGGTTCCTAGCCCCTTAAAAGGTGACATCCCCTCCTGTGCATACCAAGATAAGTGTAAACTAAATGGACCGCTGTGGCAACCTAGAATATTTGGTGCTTGGTAACAGAAAAAAACATAGCAGAAAAATACATATGACAGCCTAGAAATCTAGGCTAACCTACCATATGCTCTATTACAAGAATACCTGATGATAGGAAGGAGTGTGTACCTTAACCCATTAACGCTTAAGAGTTCATTCCTCAAGCAATTGCCGACTGGATATACGGTACTTTGGACAATATATTCGAAATTGGGAAAAAGCGCACAAAATATTTGAAGGAGAGCTGTTGATTACTTTGTGATCGACATTTCCTGTACGACTTCATCCAAAATTGTCCGACTTGATTTATTATCATTATCATCAATGGGTTAAGTTCGGAGGTTCATCAAATGCCGTGGTGGAGAATCCTTCTTTCCATTGGCAATACACGATACCGCAGATGTACTTCAAACCGTACTTTTGTAACCCATGTATCCCCTATCTATTTTCATTTGTTTTTCTCAATTGCATGTCAAGTAAGTGATTGGTTGTTCTTTTTAGCTGAATTCTGCTGCAAATAGAGTATACACTTATCGAGGAACCTTCTTTAGGTTAGATAGATACAATAGGTTATGCAGGCTGTGTGTGTGTGTGTATATATATATATATATATATATATATATATATATATATATATATATATATATATATATATATATATATATATATATGTATATATATATATATATATATATATATATATATATATATATATAGTCGAGCAACAACGAGAGAAAGCGCGCACATACATTTGGATCGAGGAAACCGGTGCAAGCACGGCCTGTTGCTCACCCTAACGGTTGACCCTTAGTCTACACCCTTGTGACAGCATTTAAAAGGAAAAGGCCACCAAAAGAGTGATGTTTATTGTATGTTGCACACACACGATTTATGATCGGCTTTTGACTTAAGCTTAACTGTGTTACATTAAATCATGTATAACATGACATTATATGTTCTGCCTTTTGATTTCAAATAAGAACAACCATGAGCCGATAAGCCGTTTACAGTATGTTGAAAACCTTACTCCTTGTCCGTTGGGGAATAGACGGTGTTTTCCTCCTTTAATCTATCACTTACAACTGACCAGACACGACCCATCCTCAAAATGGACGAAAAGGTAACGATGGATAAAATTCCTGATTCCAAATCGTCCGTTAAACTTCAGATTTAGCAGGTATTACTGTGCCTCATAGCCAGGGGGCGTGCACGGCCAGCAGAGCCCGGGTAAGTTACATAAGGCCGTGATATACTCGGCGCAGTGTGTTCAGTTTGACCAGTGACTCGTGTTGCGATGGCGGTGCGAGCTGCTGAATTGAATAGCTCACTGCTCAATGAGGCGCGTAAAGAGTTTAACCCATTATTGCTTAAGAGTTCGTAAAGACATTATCGTCAGGATCTTAGATACTTTTGACAATAACTCCGAAATTGGGAATGATTTTACAAACTATTTGAATATATAGAAGGGGAGTTGTTGGCAATCTTTTGATTAACATTTTTCCATCAAATATTTTGCTAACTATTCTATCGCCTGTAAGATTTCATAAAAGTTGACCTGTTTTTGGCCGCAGTGAGCATTAATGGGTTAACACCTTCACTGCCAACTCTCCCCAAAATAACATTAACCCATTTACATCTGATGTGTATATATGTTGTGTGACAACGTATATATCATATATATCATTGAATAAAACAACTTTTGATAAATATTTTGAATATAATTACTTAAACCCTACAGAAACGTCAACTTTCAGTCAAATAATCCTCAAAATACTGCACTGTTTTCAAACTAATTTTTCTAAGCGACAGGCCCCGAGTTCGTTTCAGATGTTAATGGATTAAGGTGGCTTGTTAAAGTTAAGTTGTGAATATAGGGTCATTTTGATATGTTTACATA
The DNA here is from genome assembly GCA_963942565.1 of Maea johnstoni. NCBI lineage: Eukaryota > Metazoa > Annelida > Polychaeta > Spionida > Magelonidae > Maea > Maea johnstoni. Next base: position 59,196,917 of record OZ012685.1, on the reverse strand, counting down.
TGTTCAAGCTTTCACCAAAACATGGCCGCTTAAAACATGTATTTTGGGTGTCAAATGTTAACGGATTTGCTTAGGATTAGTTTTAGTTTAGTTTTTTAGGGGGGGGGGGGGGGGTGGGAGGGGGTAATGGTATCACAGTTTTTCCAATTTTGTAATTGGATCCAAAAATTTCAAGTATTTTTTCTCAATTTCAACAAAAATTCTGAAATAATTACTTATAGAATTTGAACAGAGTAAAGATTAGAAAACTGTGATACTCTTCTTGACCTTTCCTTTAGATTTGTGAAATTGTATTAATGGTGGATAGGTGCTTCGTTTGCATGTTTTTAGGTATTTTTTCCCAACAATTCTTACATCATGCTGTGAGGGTACTTTTGTGATGTTTAATGTATACTTCATCAGAAGACCTCTTAGACAATACATACTTTTTACAGACAGAACTGTCAAATAGATGAAGGGCAGAGGAAAACTGAGTCCGAGAATTTACACCACAAGCTAACTCAAGACGTTACACTCCTACTTCTATACCCTCTTAGCACAGAGCAGTTTAAACCAAAATGAACCTTTTTGACAGTATTCACTTGAGTGAAATGTGAAACGACATTAAGATTGACAGGCTTCTAAGTTTAGAAAGGGGGCTCGTGGTACTCCATTCTTACCGTGTCATGTTGACCCTTAGGTTACCCCTCTGGATTAATGGAGTATGTCGTTGCTTTGCAGCATTATCATAGGATTTAGTACCACATTTATCAAGGGAGATATATATCGCGGTTCATGGATTAATGCGTGTATGGACTTGAAGTATTTAAGACACTGGATATATAGTTCATTTCATTGATACATTAAATGTGATTATAGGCTAACAGTTAAAGCCGTTATGAATAAAGTGACCGTCACGCTAGACCTCCCAAGACGCTGTCCACAGGCGGAGAATCGTTATAGAGCAAAACACACAGCGGAGAGTTAGACCAGTCAGCACTAAGCGACGCGCAGGTAGTCATCATCGCCATCATCACCACTATCATTATCATCAACAGCAGCACTCAGGATGTACACACCGACGGGGTCTACGTTTAAATTGTATCCACAAAACACTAAGGAACATATAGACATTAAAGGACCGAGCAAAAGGCCTTTTATAGAGACCTTTAAGGGCTTTGTGTACAATCCTAGTACAGGAGATTATTTTGGAAGAACACCCGCTAGTTGGGGTAGGTACATGGTTTAACAAATACTTCTTTACTTCTACGAGATTTCTGAGTTTTGGATTTTAGTTGGCATATAGTTTATTGGTTATATTGCAGTACAGTGATTTGCAGTATTGTTACTGTTATGGGTATACAGAGCTGTACGTCTCTACTGAGGCAATACAGCAGGTTGCGGAGTTAGGCAATCCGTAAACTTAAAATAACGTTTAACAAATATGTGCTCAACGATCAAAAGTCGAAATATCATTAGTTTATAAATGGTTCTCGTCTCTCTGGTTAAGAGATTCAGTTCCCAGCAATGTATTGTCCATATACGATAAATGTAATCATTTCATTTTGCGTATTATGTTTGGTGACACATACGACAAAAACAACTTGCGTTTTTGGAAATAGATATTGAATACAATTTCCCCTTGACATGGGCGGGAAATGACTATTGTGCCAACCCGCCAACACATAGATTGAATAAAATATTTGCACGCAATAGGCCCTTATCGAAATCTGTATCAAAGCGGTGCACAAAACTGTCTTCCAAGCGATAACGAGTTGATCCATGTGAACGACAATAATTACTGGTTAGGACAAAAAAGAAAAGTGTTTGGCTCCTATTACGTCCTGAAAAATGTAGGTAGGCTAGGTAGGGATAGAAAAATATATATTTTTTATTATTTTTATTCTTTAACTCACACGATTCCCAGGATATGGATGGCCTCAATAATAGTTCGCCTTGTTGTTATTGTGGTTATATGCATTAATTCTACTTTAATGTGTTTATCCAGAAATTGATAGTTTAATGGTTGGAGGCTATTTTTGGGTAGGAACAGTTCATTTTTCAGTAGGATTGGTAAGAGAAACTTTAGGGTAGAGGTCAAAAACTAGGTATGGTAGGGTAGTAGAAACCAAACATCTATTTAGGCCTTTTGACGACCCAATGATTAGTATGACCTTTTTCATGAAGCATTTGTATTAAGAAGGGCAATAATATTTGATTTGCTGCAATACGCAAACCTTAAGCCATGTTGGCAATGTTCGCAATTGAAAGTTGTGATTAAAAGCAAGGTCATCGTTTTTCTTTTTGTATAAAAATATATGCAGTTACATCAACAAGATAGAAATGGCATATCATAATGATTCAGGATATTAGTCAAGAAAAGTGCAATACCACACAGATCCTGTGTATTTCTATGGAGAATTCCAGTCAAAATCTCACTTTTATTGTTCTGTGTGCTATACCTTTGGTCATGCCTACTTCAAATTCCTATGTGAAATCAACTGCAGGATCCCAACATTACATGCCACATCTTGCATAATCTCTGTGTGAGGCGATTGTGTAATAGATGTGCCTGATGGGAGCGTTTAATCACCTGTATCATGCGGTTAAGGTGAACAGGGATGTTATATATATATATATATATATATATATATATATATATATATATATATATATATATATATATATATATATATATATATATATATATATATACATATATATATATATATATATATATATATATATATATATATATATATATACATATATATATATATATATATATATATATATATATATATATATATATATATATATATATATGTATGTATATATATAGATATATAGATATATATAGATATATAGATATATGTATATATATATATATATGTATATATATATATATGTATATATATATATATATATATATATATATATATATATATATATATATATATATATATATATAGATATATAGATATAGATATATATATATATATATATATATAGATATATAGATATATAGATATAGATATAGATATAAAGACGACTAGAAAATGTCACGTTTTTCACGTAGACCATATGACTTCTGGGGTTACATTTTAGCTATCCCATTATAATTGCGTTTGTTTTCGTTGCACGTTTGCCTACAAATTCCTTTCCGGTGACAGCCAGACAAGAAAGCGTTAAACTATTTCAACCGTGCGGAGTTTACACTATTTTTAGCTCTCTCATTGTCCGATCCATAAAAGGGTCAAAGAGTAAAATATATAAAGAAGCAAATGGTAAACGGAATACCGCATTCCTTGACCCATTCAATTAGGATATTAACCCTTATGCTGCTGGCTGCTATTTTGGCCAATACAAAATGGTGCAAAAAACCTGGAAAATGACTGAAACCCTGGCAAATGGGTACTCATCTGAGAGTACTCAGCGGGAGCTTTCCAATGAATACCAACATGACAGGGTTTAGATGGTTTACAAAAATATCTGCATCTTTGTGCTTTGGACGAAAGTAGCCTCAGCATTGGAAGGGTTAAATATCGCTGTAAATTGTGCACTATAAAGTAGAGAGACTCATAATTTTAGACATGGACATGGTCGGATTATGTTTGCATAACCAGGGGGGCCTGCCCAGATGACCGAGTGATCTAAGGTGGGTAATGTGACAGTTACCAGTGAAGTTGGGTTTGTTAGTGGTTTTCAGCATGTACCTCGGTGTCCTCCAATATTTGCAGCTGGCTAGTTACGATTTTGCCAATATACGACAGAAAAGGTGACAGAAATGTACCCAGGAATTATTTGAGTTAGAATGATTAAAGTATCCTCAAACAACGGTTGATATAAAAATGTATGGTGTCTGGGTGTCCATATTTGTGGCGGGCCTGCCCCGCTAGCCGAGTGGTTTAGGGATATGCAACTGACCGCTTGCTCTGTTTCACCATTGTCAGGCTTCGAATCTGACAAGGGGCATTGAGGCATTATGCTTGTGATTTAGGGTTAGGTAGTGTTTTATTTCAAGTAGTTCGGTTTCCTACATACTACAGTCGTCCTAAGTCACGTCTAGTCTCCGTGAGGCCGAGAAGATATAGAAAAAAAATACCTAATTCGTATGTATGACACCAGATGGCTCTCATCTTATAGATCAAGCGCACTTGTACTAGGGTAAAAGCAAAAACGACCGAGCGTATCGAATACAGTTGATATTTAGAATAGCTCGAAACTCTATGTCTTCTGGACATTGCAAGAATACTAATATAAACAAATAGCTTTGCTAAATACCAATGTTGCAAACTAGGCCAATAAAAACAGGGCGTCACTCATTTTAAAACATTTTAATATTTCGGGAATATGTGAGGAATTTCCCAATCTACAACGTAAAAGCAAACTACATGTATAATATTATAATCTTGATGTAGTAGTTACATGTTTCTGATACGCATATGCATATCTTGTAATCTCCCTGAAAAAATGTTACAGCAAAATGTTTTGATTACCCATATCATACGTGTACGAAACTATAGCTAAGACACCGGTATAAATTGACACAGATTTGAATGTTGTAAATGTAGGAAATGCTAAGATGGACACGAAATGTGTAAGATATCTTAAACCTGACACGCCAATGTAGATTCAAGAATCCAGAAACTCAAGAGCGCCCCCCCCCCTGTAATCTTTTTTCAATTTGTTGGACGTGAGCTACGTGAGAAGAGCTACCATGACCGTTATGTAAGACGAGACATAGATGTTCCATCACGAGTTGATGGAAAGAGAAGATATCTTATACGAGTGAGCGATTGTGTGTCTTAGTCGAAGCTAGCCGAGTCCAAGATAAAAAAAATCGTCCACAAGTGCAGGATTCCTCCTCTTCACATCACTCAGTGATGAACTTGTTCTGCCCTGTGGCCACACTCCAAATGAAAGATCGGACACTACCGTCTTAAACTAAGATAGGCAGGGCAGCTTTGAGAACTTTGTAGTTGTATTGTATGTGTATTGACTGTAAACAAAATTTTGTTACAGAATCATATTCATACACCATCTTTTATATAGATTTTAACAAAAAGATAGACAGAATAATAAACTGAACAAAAACTGAGCAAAAATCATATCTATACATCTTTTACATAGATATTAACAATAGGATAACAAGAATAATAAACTGAACAAAAACAGCAAAAATCATATTCAATACATCTTTTACATATATATCAACAATAGGATAACAAGAATAATAAACTGAACATAAACTGAGCAAAAATCATATTCAATACAACATCCTTTATACAGATATCAACAATAGGATAACAAGAATAATAAACTAAACAAAAACTGAGCAAAAATCCTATTAAATACATCATTTTATATACTAGATATTAACAATAGGATAACGAGAATGAGAAACTGAACAAAAACTGAGCAAAAACTAAAATGATAAGGACAAAATTATAAGTGATGAGGTAATACCTACTCATCACATCAGCAATTTCAAAAAGATGTTATACTGGCTGACACAAAAAACGGTGCCAATATTATTAGTTACACCCTGTTGGAAAGTGCAATCCGGCCTGATATCCAAACGAAGTCATCCAGATCTCACGAGGCTCAGCCGAGTTGGATCCGGATGACTTAGGGCAGACAGGGCATGACATACACGCAGACAGGGTCGTAAATCAAGGCTACTGAATTGATTTCTCAAAAGTTTAAAAGCAGTGGAGGAGCAAACACATACCAAATCCACACGGCTTAAAGCTGGCACATACTCACAAAACTCTAATTTTTCTAACACTCATGTAAATATCTGATATTAACGAAGCAGCATTTTGAGGTACGAATAACTGGAAATAGCTGTTCCTAATTGGTTTTGAGTTTAAAAGAATCCTAAAATAAAAATTAGACATATAAATGCATGTATGTTAATTGACGAGCTCTCGCTATAAAATTGATTACATACAGATAATATGTGTACGAATGACAATACAGTAACAGACAAATGGAAACACTGATAAGACACTAGATCGTGCTATTAGTACAAAAATAGGTAACCAAAATATTCGAAAAGAACTAGATATATTAGGAAAGAAGTCCGAATGGCATAGTCAATAAAAACAACAGTGTTCAGGAAAATCAATAACATGTAACGGGAAAAGGTAGAGTAAACTGAAACGGTCATTCCAGACTAGGCCACAATGTACCAAAAAATAAAGAACGATAAAATAACTAATAAAATAGGAGCAATTACAGAGCTGGGGATGTAAACATGTGTCTTAATCAATCTTTACACCTTAGCGTTCATTTACCATTTAAGTGCGCATGTGACTGGTAGCGCAGTATTTTATATTTATTGGCCATGTCATACAACATAAGATATACATTTACATCAAAACTTAAATACAAGAAAAAGAAACGGCGAAACTATAAGAAACGTAATTGTTACAAAATAGAAACACAAAATAGAAGATGACTAAAAATTGTCTCTTCTCAGTACCAGGCATAAAACAATGGTTTACTTAGACTCTTGATAAGAAGAGTATACCTAATACATATACGTCATATTGTTGATCGTTCCCAATGAATAATTCATATATATTGTTTCTAAATATTGTTCTTTCCCATTCATTTCAGGTAAGGTCCTGCTGTTCTACGGAGTGTTTTACTTCTGCCTGGCTGTGTTCTTCGCCCTCCAGCTGGCCTTCTTCTGCGAGGTGATACTCAGCAAGGATGATCCTAGCCTCTACGGCCCGGACTCAGCCATACAGAGCAATCCAGGTACTACCTGAAAATAGAAATGAAGCCAGTTGAGAAATAACAAAACAATAATTTACATGGTGCAATAAAACTTTGAGCTGTTTAACCCATTAACCTCCTGTGCTGCCAAAAGCACGACGTTGCTGGTTATGTGATAATGATCCACATGATGCCAAATCGTGTGCGTGAGAATTCCCTCAACTAGTGCTGCCGCCATGCGGCCATAGTTGATACTATTTAGCATGACTACAACTTGTTGCAAATGCTCATATACACTTAAATGAATATCGACGAATTTGATATACAGTAGGACTGGTCGTAACTAAACATAAACATTAATCAAAATCAAAGAAATCAACTTTAAATGCGATGTATTCACTTTTAAATGTGGCTCGTTTCAGAACTGGGTAGACTTTGTAAAACTGCATTGGTTTCATTTTGCCTTTAGGAAATGTTACACTTTATGAAAGTGTTTTTACATTCTCGTTTATGATTTTGTACATCAAAGGACTTGGATTTCGCCCGATGCCATTGTGGGATACAACACTCATTCGATTTGATCAAGCGGACGACGAATCATTCAAGTTTTACGGAAACCACCTGACAGCATACCTCGATAGTAAGTTGTTTTTGTTATTAAGTAGTGGCAGAACTACGATGGTGCAACTGTGAACAACGGAAAAAAACTTTTTTTGAAGACGTGCGAAACAATTTCTAATTTTCGCACGTTTCCCAAAAAGCGTTAAAAAATCAAATATTTTAGCACGTTTTCCAGAAAAAATGTTGGGGAAAAATATACTTTTCGCACGTTTTTCAAAAAAAGGTGTTGGGAGGAAATTTGAATTTTTCCTGCTGTTCTCATATGCACCATGGCACTCAGAACAGACTTGCACGCTATACTCTATGAGTGATAGTATAGGTATTTTTTTGACAATTAACTAATGGTGTATTTAGTAATACGTATCCATAAGCAATGGAATCATTATTCATCAGCTTTTTCCTAGAGCGGGAGTTTAGGCTCCATTGTTTTTACTTATTAGACTGATACGCATAATAAAGGCATTAGGAATAAAAAAATTACAAGCGTTTGCTGGTTGATATAACATGCTTAATACTAAGCGATTGATAAAGAGAGGTTTAGTAACTTATAGGACAAAAGATGGCAGCACTATGTATATTATCTGAATTGGTAAAAACATTTTTGCAGATGTCAAATGTTGATATGTATACGTAGTGATTAGATACTGATTCATACGCAATTATCGTGGTAAAGGTGGCCTAAGACATTTGCCAATGGTTGCCGTTGTTAATACATTTACAAAATATCAATGACATTTGGTTTATCAACATATATGCATAGGCAATTAAAATCTAAGTGGTTTATTTGGAGCAGTCCATTATTCATACATGTTTCCCCTTAGACAAGGCTACTCATAACATAGTCAATCAGGAAGTAAAACAATTATTTGTTGCCGTCAAGCACGTCTGTGCATTATGTACATGTACCTTTGTTGGATTTCAATAGCTCGCAAATCCTTTTTTTTTATTGTAGACTACGAAAACGAGCGTATGGTGGGGAGGAATTACATTGATTGCCCGGATGGGAAGCGGTCCAACTCGGACCCTAACAAGGTGTGCCGGTTCGACATCACTGTTCTTGGCTCGGACTGTGACCATGTGCATAACTACGGCTTTGACGAGGGCAGACCCTGTATTCTTCTCAAGCTGAATAGGGTAAAATCTCACTCTTAAAAAGTATAGATGCTTAGTATTTCGTGTTTATTTTCATTTTCACCTAAATAGTTTTCGATTGTTTCTCAAGTTGTTTATATAATGTTTTTGAATTGAATGATTAGTCTTTCAAACACAATTGATTTTGGTTTTAAAATTTTCTGACGCCTTGTTTTACGTCATTCACTGATTCTTAAGATTTTGATTTTTTTTGATTGATTACGATTTTGATTTTAAAAGCTTTCTGAAGCATTGTTTCGTAATTCATTGACCCTTGAGATATTAAGATATTTGATTGATTTTGGTTTTGTTATCCTGGTGTTATCAGGCGTGAACTATTTCTTTATTGGGTAAAGATTGAATCATGTATGCTTATAGCAATCAAACTTGTCCTTATTACTTGGGTACACATTTCTTGGAGGAATCTTGATCAGATTCCACTTACACCTCTCCATTATATTTGTTTGATGCCATTTTTAAAGTTGTTTTTAAAAGGTACCATAGGTCCCTGTATAGCAAAGCTTCAGACAAGAATGATTTAAAAAGTGGTAGGAAATACTTTGCATATTATGATGAATGAAGGAGTGATAATAGCAAAATAAGCCTCTGTATAAAATCTCAAGCATGTAATGGCACCCTAAGAACTACATGTACTATCTTATTTGTTTTGATTTCAGGTGTATGGCTGGGAACCACAGCCCTACAACGAGTCTACCAAGCCAGCAGAATTGGGTGACAGATGGAGATCTAACTTCATAGGTCTCACATGTGAGGGCGTGGTAAGTAGGAAACCAATTTTTAGTTTTTATCAAAACTCAGTCAGTCCTTCTGTGTATGTTTGCAGTAATTACCTGAAGGTCTATTGTTTAATTCTTTCGCACATAATAACCGAAGACTATTGATACTGCCAGTGGAGATCTAACTTCATAGGTCTCACATGTGAGGGCGTGGTAAGTAGGAGAGCCAATCTTTACTTTTTTTTATCAAAACTGATTTACCGGTAGTCCTTCTATGCAACAATTACCCTGATAATCTATTGTTTAATGCTTTCGCATGTACTAACCAAACACTATTGATACTGTCATTGGGGTTTACACAGAAAGGAGAATATATTGATGTAAGATACATTGCCCATTGGTACCATTACTACACGGCTGCATTTCTTGAATAACAAGAGATCCTTTTAAACAATTAATATAGGTTGAAATATGCTTTTAGAGTTAATATATTCATTTCATTATTTCTAAGTTCTGTAAACTTATCCTTGGGTTCTATGAATTAAGTCATATCTCTTGTTTATGTTCCCAATGCTCCACTTCGCTCATTGCGTTGAATGCATCTCCATGATTTTGTGTCTTCGAGATATTGGCAATTAGAGAAATTCACAATACAATACTTACAAATACTGATAACATTATATTTAGTTAGATAACTTTCTTTCGGACATTTTAGACAGCAGTTGACAGGGAAAATATCGGAGAGGTGACCTTTTCACCCCAGGACGGATTCCCGTTCGCCTACTACCCTTACCTGGGCCAGGAGGGCTACAGGTCGCCGCTGGTCATGGCACGCTTCGAGAGTATCCGCATGGGTCAGCTGGTCATGGTGGAGTGCAAGGCCTGGGCTGCAAATATACAACACGGACATCATGACTTTGACAACATGGGAAGTGTGCGCTTTGAGCTACTTGTGGACTGAATGGTTTTCGAGTGAAATAACAGTTTGTGAATACCTGGATACATGAGAACATATAGATATAGAAATATTATAGATGTACATATGTATGTATGTATGTATGCATGTTTGTATTCATATAATATATATATATATATATATATATATATATATATATATATATATATATATATATATATATATATATATATATATATACAAATATATATATATACAAATATATATATATATATATATATATATATATATATATATATATATATATATATATATATATATATATATATATATATATATATATATATATATATATATATATATATATATATATATACATACTGAAAGTGACTGAAAAAGGACATTTATTGCGGTGAACTTAACCTAAACTGTATATGCAATTCAAGGATACTACTATAAGAAAAATAATGCTGTTACATGCAAACTGAGTCTGATTTCTGCACTATTAACCATTTGATTGCAATCAATATTAATATATATTTATCAGATGCAAAAATCGTAAACGTAAATTGATGAGATATATGAATTATTACAGTAGTGGTGATATGGTGAAAATTTTCTTTGAGGGCTAATTACATATTATTTCTGTTACTAAAATTCAACCTAGCTGTTTTCTGGCCTAGAAAATAGAAATTTCATAAAATACGTGTGGTGTAAGGAAAAGAGGAATGTACTTCGTCTAGTTCCATAAAGACGGTGTTAACTTTATAAATCCATAACTATCACTGTTTTGGTGATGTCTTTCTGTCAAACAAAATATTATGCCAATATTTTCATTGCGACTCAAAGAACAGCTCTCATTTTTCTGAAGCTTTGCCTAACGCCAATGTGATTGTTAAACGTACAATAAATACAAAAGTTAAAACACGTGTAAGACCAATCGGATGCTAAGGAGAGAGATTGGTATGTTGGTAGCAGGCCATACCCCCTCTTTTGGATGAATGCTGAACTACGAGCGTCGATCTCTGAAGTTAGGGGGATAAATTGTGCCTCGAGAAAACCAATGACGAAAGTCGTTGTGTGAGGTCTCAGATTTGAATACCGGTAGTTAACCTAAATAACTTCTTTCAAAAATCATAATAGATGCCTATATCATTTAGAACAACATACCTTATTTCAGATCGATTGCATATTCGTAAAATCTATCTATTGATATTTTGTAATTATGCAATTCACTTAGGTCAATGGGTTTTTCAAAACCTATTACCTAATAAAGATACGATAGTCATATAGCAAAACGTTTATCTGAGCAATACCTTTTTTCACATTTTATAGATAGATCAAAGTGTATTTGCAAAATAAGAAATGAACATTTTTGGCCGATTGGCGGAATTTGTGTTTTCCTTGATCAAACATTTAGTAGCACAGAATAAAATGTATGTGTTAAGGACGATAAACGATCGTCCTTATTGGAGCAGCGCTAGTTTTCGAACTGTTCCTCTCTACCTTTAGCAAACATGGAGAGTGATTAAGCTTTTTTGCCATCTTTCAAAATCTTATTTTCAGTTAGTCGTTTTGTATGGTTCCTGACCTGATTGTATGTACCTTTTAACGGTTTAGAACGTCAGGGAGTATAGAGGTCACCGCGGGCCACTTCGTCAACATAAATTCTCGCCACCAGAATAGCAGTGGCTTATATAGGTTATGGTCATGTTTTTCAAGCGTACTAGGTAGTATTAATCCCTTGGCACAAAGGCCCAAGAAAACCTAGAGTTGAATTTCATTCTCGCTCGAGTGACTTTATGGGACTAGTCTCGTATAGGTTGGGAGCAGCCTGTAGCGAGACGAATCTACTAGGCTAGCTATATAGAGTTGTTTTGTTGCCATTTGATATTTGAGAAGCTTACTTCTTACCAGGCTATATACATATATATATATATATATATATATATATATATATATATATATATATTTTTATATATATATATATATATATATATATATATATATATATATATATATATATATATATATATATATATATATATATATATATATATATATATCTCCACCCCCTGCATAAACAAATTGCCCCAGTATATGTATATATATATATATTATATATATATATAGTATATATATATATATATATATATATATATATATATATATATATATATATATATATATATATATATATATATATATATATATATATATATATATATATATATATATATATTATATATATATATATATATATATATATATATATATATATATATATATATATATATATATATATATATATATATATATATATATATATATATATATATATATATATATCCACCCCCTGCGTAAACAAATTGCCCCAGTGATTCGGCTTTCTTATTGATAACGGAAAGTGAAAATGTAGCCATACACAATTAGCCTAATGATGGCTCAAAATATTAGTGGCCTGGGGGTCTTTGGAGACAGATGGCCTCTACCACCATATGAAATTTGTAATAGTTTTGTCTATATGGACAATGGAGGATCTCCGTTATGTGATGATCTATTCTGAAGGTACGGTTGGTATGCTGAGCTGATGGTGTGACTTACATGTGAAAGCATTCCATCCGTCAGATTTTGAGGTAAATCTGGTAAGAGCAAACCAAAATTCAAACCATACAATGTTTAATTATATGTTCAAGTTATCACTTTTTAAACTGTAATTCGAATTTTGTTCTTCCAATTATCGTGATCATATATGTCAAAAATTGCAAACTCCTATGATCCTTTGCCTGCTACTCCTAGCAACACACATCAAAATTGATGACTGATAAATCTTGAGTTTTTAAGGTAGACGCTTTTTGGCATTTTGTTAATCTTCTGACTCGGACTGGCTTTAGATAAAGTGTTAGAAATTGACTGTTGACTGCGAAGCGAGAGAGAGAGAGAGAGAGAGAGAGAGAGAGAGAGAGAGAGAGAGAGAGAGAGAGAGAGAGAGAGATGCACACACATAAGCACACTCATTCAACATTATCATCATCATCATCATCATCATCTTCATCCTCATCATCAAGAACAACAACAACAATGACAGCAAAAACAAAGACGGATAAATCGTACAGGAGTCAGAGGCCTGTCAAGGAAAATCGACTGTCTTGACAAGTGATCCGAGTGGCACGGTTGCAGAGCACACCATTAAAGAGCGTCCTCAAAATACCTGAAAGCCTCAATCCAAAGAGGTGTTCGTACGACCTGCCGCAAGTCGGGTGAGTCATTCATTGATTTTGATTTTCTTTGCTAGTTTTTGAAGTCAGGTTGTTAACTTCGTTCCATTGTATATACTGCTAAGTTTTCCAAAATAGATAAACTGTTTGGTTTTTTTTACGAAAACAAGTATCTTAAGAATGAAGTATGGTTTGTATCCTGTTTCAGCACAGTGTCGTTCTGGCTCAATGCCGATTCAGTCACGAAGCGGAGGTAAATAAAATATATATTCACTGTTTATATTCAGCGTGACATTTCCCATATTACTGATTATCTAACTTAACTAACTTGTATGGAAAGTTAATTGTTCATGTTATTTCCTGGGTGAAATCTATATCAGAAGCTGTATTACAAAGCATTAATCTGCATATCTTTGAACATTGGCATGATTTCCTTTATTGAACTATAATGAATGAACTGCATCGTTAGGAAATCAAATTATAGTATAACACTAATCTAAACTCTACGAAATCTGCATTACCAACGTCTCACTGCCGGGTGGAACCGTCTGAATGCACTAGCATACATGTATGCTTTATCATACAAGTACATGTACTAGTAGATGTTACCTTCCTGCCATATCAAGTCAAAATGAATTTTATGATTAGTCATTTGTTAATACTGTAAATTCGGAAAAGATTGCGTTTTTTAACGTTCAGCCTCGAACGCGAAATTTTAACTCGCAATAATTAGTGCTGCCACTTTAAGTGTATAGCTGGCACTCCATGTTGCGGCCAATTCGCAAAGTTAAAAACCGCAAAAATAGATTTTCTGTACATTCTACAGTAGTAGAGAAGAGTTGAAGGAAACCTAATTATTCCCGGGGAAAACCACTAACTAACCTCTAATCACTGATGACCTTACCACTTGCCTTGAACCGGATTCGAGCCCTACGTTTTGCAATCTTGCGAGACAGCACGCACTCTGTAAGGAATGCTAAGATACTACTCTCCATGTACCACTCAGCGCAGTTGGTCCGTGCTTGAAATGCTAATGCATACATTTCCTCAGTCAATATCTTAATGAAGTGATGTTCTCCCTAAAATTAGTTCTATCAATATCGTATAATATAGAAGAGTATAGAGAGTTATATTGTGGTATCGTATAGTATAGTGTAGCGTAGTGTAGTTCAGTATAGTATAGTAGAATGTAATGTAGCATAGTATAGCATAATATAGTATAGTATAGTATAGTATAGTATAGTAAAGTATAATATAGTATAGTATAGTATTATATGATATGGTATATTTCTTGTCCGTCTCACAAAACACGAAAATACGCATTTAACATAAGTAAAGCGAACAAAAAGTTATACAACTGATAATTGCAAAGGACATGGCACAGAGAAAACTAATGTCACTGTATTTAGAGAGTAGAAAGAGACTAAAGAGCATCCAGGGGCGAGGACGGTCGAGAATCCACAATACCTAGGATAGCATTATGTAAACTTTCAATTCAAGTATAGCTTTTTATTTTTCAGCAACAAAAGTAAACGATAATATATTAAATACAACTAGTTGCTTTGTGCTTTGTATAGAGTATTGGTGCTTCATTAACTACTATACAGAGCATAGTTTCCAGGTATACAGCTTACGTGTAAATGTACAATACGGTTCTGTGCTTTATGGTATTCATTTTTCAATACATCATGTTAAGTGCTGTTTACATTTCTACCTCTTACATTCTAACAGCAACATACATTTAGACTACAGGTTTCCTCGAGATATATCTAAATGGTAATGTTTCAATTTCTCCACAGGTCACAGGGTTTGGTACCACAGCCTTGAAATGAGACAACATGGCCAAGAGTGGTGAAGCATCGGAGAAAAGAATAAATTGGGTCCTCGTATGACGTTGCTGGTAAGTTCAAACATTTCATCGTAATAATCACAAATCACAAAGACTAGTTGATAATAAATCTAAAGCTACATCCGTGCAGGTATGTTTCTCGCAAAACCTTATGGTGTTTGACTTATCGTTAATGCAGGATTGATTAGCATATTATTGTATGCAATCAGGTTAATCTGGTAGACAAATACATATTCTAGGCTTAATATGCAGTCTTACATTCCCCTGTTACTGAAGCACCTATGATGAGCTATCATAAGTATACTCTCGGATGTTAGATCGTCAATGTCAATCCATCGTTGGAGAGATCTACCTCAAGTATGGTTTTCCATTTACACACTGACCCTACAATACCATTGGTCAGGGGGTCTGTGACCACTCACCCAAAGCCTTGACCTATTTTTCAAGCGTTATAATGGTCATGGTGGACAAGTCTGAATGCAATGCCTGGCCAGCTAACTTACGTAAGAGTACCTGTGATTTTGAAACAGCCGGAAGCGTAGGGTTTGAAATCACGGTGGACTTATTAAAAGCGATGATTGGAGAACTTGAGGAATAAAATCTCCTAGGGGATGACATGCATTTGCTTCGATCTATCAGGCAAAAATACATTTGCAAGAAACTACATTGTGCAATTAGGGAATGATGTAACATATCTATTGCCTCGGACGCAAAAACTCCACCTGCAATAGTAATCTACTTGATTATATATATTATCTATTTTCTGGGCTGAATTAAACTAAAAAGATAAATTTGGTCAGAAATCAAATTTCACCCAGCACCATCTGTGAAATATAAAGAAAATCATTTCCTGCCTAAAACTTTGGTATTCATCTGCCAAAAGGTATGATTCGTAAGGTGGGAATAGTACATTTATTTCCTTTGATTTTCCTGTCGTTTATGATAAAACCATATACTGCAATGACAAGTACATAATGTAGTAGGCTTATGTAGTCATCAGAACGAAAAATCTATTTCCAGATTTTCTGGTAAATAACCATTTTTTTATTCAGGCCAGTGTAATAGTCAAACTTCAAATCAATAGCCTGCTCTACATGTGACTGTCACGAACAATATGATTTATTCAATCTTTCAATATATTCCATCTCCCACATACAGCTGGCACGCTTTTCAATATGAATTGTGTTTATATCTATATGAATTATATCAAATTCTTCCAAAGAACGCCCAGTGATATTGACTGATCAGGAATGTGTTAATACGACTCTAGATGGAACACATTTTAGACGTGTG